>JAADYF010000388.1:0-22967 GCA_023338175.1 Phytopythium delawarense
ACGCGCGTGCGCATCCCGCGCGAGAACATGGGCATGCGCGTCTCGCGGGTCACGCGCGACGGCAAGTACGAGAAGCAGGCGGGCGTCCCGCAGGAGGTGCTCTACTTCACCATGCTGCAAACGCGCATGACCTACATTCGAACGTGCGGACTTGGTCTTGGTAAGGCTGCGACGATTGCGATCCGCTACTCGGCGGTGCGTCGCCAGGGCTACGACGCGGCCAACCCGAAGGCCAAGGACGAGTTGCAGGTGCTGGACTACCAGACGCAGCAGTACCGGCTGCTGCCGCTGCTGGCCGCGTCCTACGCGATCACTTTGACTGGTGAGGCTGTTGCTGCTTCGAATAGTTGGAGGTGTTAGTGCAGATGACTGACGAGTTTTGGTTGAACGCGATAGGTTACCAGGTTGACGCCTTCGCGGTCGAGTTGGCGAACCAGGTCAAGAGCGGCGACATCAGTCAGCTGCTGGTTGCGCACGCCATGAGCTGCGGACTCAAGGTATTGACCTCCGAGATGGCCTGCGACGGCATCGAAGCCTGTCGTCGAGCTTGCGGAGGCCACGGATACCTCATTTCGAGCGGTAAGTCCCAGCATCTTTTGCGACATCGGATCGATCTACTCAAGCAGTGACTCTGACGGCTGCTCTCCTTGCTTGTGCCCGCAGGCTTCCCGGTAGGGTCACCCCTGCTGTCTCTACGGCTGTGACCACCATGTCCGCCAACTCACGCTCTTGAATGTACTCGTACAGGTTCTGCTTGGCGATCTTCTCCAGACAGTGACGGCCGAGGGCGAGAACTTTGTCTTGTCGCTGCAGGTACGAGCACCTTCGCCTGTGAACACGGCAGACCCACCGCTAACGCCGTGTTGCGTCTCTAAAGACCGCGCGCGTTCTGCTCAAGCTTCTGGGCCAGTTCCGCGCCGGGGCGCCTCTCCCTGTCGGTCTGAAATTCCTCGAGAGCATCGACCAGCCCGTTCGCGCTCGCTCCAGCTCCGCGGCCCAGTGGCTAGACGCCCGGACGTACGAGGCGATCTTCGAGCAGCGCTTCCTGTACCTGCTGCGCGGGCTGGAGAAGAAGGTGTCCAGTGAGTCGAGCATCGCCGCCGGCATCCAGAAGCACTCGATGCACTGCTACAAGGCCGCCAACGCGTACACGTACCTGGTCCTGGTCAAGAACTTCGCGAGCGCGGTCGCTGGTCTGCCGGCCGCCAGCACGGAAGGTGCTGTTCTCCGCCAACTGCTCAGTCTGTTTGCGCTGACGCAGCTTGACGCCAAGGCCGGAGAGTTCCTCGAGGCCGGGTGCGTCGCGCCCGCCGACATGCCGCTGCTCCGCGACGCCATCGAGTCGCTGCTGCCTGCGCTGCGTCCGCACGCCGTCAAGCTCGTGGACGGCTTCAACTTTTCGGACCGGTCTCTCAACTCGGTGCTCGGTCGCTACGACGGCAACGTGTACGAGGCGCTGTACGAGTCGGCGCAGCTGGACCCGCTCAACACGCGCCCGGCGACCACCAACGACGCCGTGGCGCTGCGCGAGCTGCTGCGGCCGATCCGGGACGAGATCGCGCGCGCGGAAGGCAAGCAGTCGCGTCTGTAGGCTGCTGGAAGGAGCGGCATGGGCGGCGGCGCCATGCGGAGAGTGGAGCGCATGGGGGGAGGGGGGACGGATCGCTTGGAAGCAGCGGAGTTGCTCGGAGTGTGTTGGTTAGGGCAACGCGGTCAAGTTACGACATTTGGCATCGAAGAGCCCAAAAGTATTCGTCTCGAAGACACGAGTATTGAAAACAATAATAATTGGCTACTCGGAAGTCAAACCAAAGGGAAACCAGCTCCAAATAGAAGGCAGTATACATATGTCAAGGTGATTCGCCGTCTGCCGACCTGCGCAGTTGAAAAACGCGGGAACGAGCGACCAGAGGAGGGCTGATGGCCGACCGGCGCGAGCTGCTGGACAAGTGGCGCGCGGCGCGGCGCAAGGCGCAGGGGGCGGCGCAGGCGCCACGCGCGCCCACCGCTGCGTTCGGCTCTTCCTCGTCGATCCGGTGCGTCTTCTCCGAGGCTGTAGGACGCTCTGGATCAGGCGCTAACCTCTCAACTTGCTGGTTGGCCTTCCTCCTTCGGACGGGGAAGGAACCCGCCGCGACGCGAGCCCAAGGAGGATGCGCGCAGGGCGGAGCGGCGGAGGAGAAGTGACGGCCAGTCGGACACAAGCAGTACGCAGGGCTGGGGGCCCGAGTCGGCGTCGGAGGACCTCAAGTCGCCTCCGCCGCGCGCTCCGAGGAGCAGTACAAGCGACGGCAGCGCGCGGGAGGAGGAAGAGGAGGCGCCGGCCACGCCCGCAGTCGCCAGGAGAGATGCGGCGCGGACCCCGGCACCTGCGAGCGGCGAGACGGACACGAGCCGCGACGCCGGTAGTGGCGGGAAGAGCGCGGTCAGCGAGGAGAAGCGCAAGAAGCGGCGCACCAGCTTCCTGTCGCCCACTGCGGGCGTCTCGGCGCTCCTGGGCGGCGCGCAGCGGATATTGACGCCGACGCGCGCGGCTCTGGAGCGTGAATCGCTGGAAAACAGCGTGGATCGCGGGCTGAGCGAGGACGAGGACGCCGAGGACGCCGAGGACAGCTTCGGGTGGCTGGACGCGCCGCTGCGCGTGTCGGTCGGCAAGCCTTCACAGCGAGACAGCCGAGGAAGCAGCGACGACACGGAGGACTACGCTACCACTCTGTCGCTGGATGTGACGAGGACGTCGAGTCTGTCGGGCTTCTCCAGTGCTGCAGTCGGCGGAGGCGATCCAGATCGAAGGCTTCAGACGGCCTACGATGGCGGGGAAGAGAAGACACTCGATGACCCACCGACGGAGCGGAAGACCTTGTCTTTCGGATCCGTTCAACTCCTCGGCGGCGCGCTACGTGTGCCCCACGCGGGTGCAAGCGCTGTGAAGGGCAAGCTGGAGAAAGTGGATGAAGAGTCTCCACGGGAGTTCGCGCGGCCTCATCCGAAGAAGAGGCAGTCGTACGCTGGAGAGCAGCATGTGTCGCGTGTGCAGCCGCGAAGTCGTCACAGTACGTCCGGTGTCGCGCTTACTTCTCCGCCGAGCACCATGCGCGCAGTCCCGCAGCGAGTTGCAGTTCGAGGCGAGTCGACAAAGACTTCGACTACAGCGCCGCCGTCCAGTACAGGCAGCGACTCTGTCCAGGTGACCTCTGCAAGCATGGAGTTGAAGCGAAAATCGCTGGAGCTGAAGCGCAGATCCCTTGACAGCACTCGGCCGACCAAGTCGGTCGAAGACCGCATGAAGGAGAGCCCAAAGTGGGAGATGGACGACTTTGTGGTGACCAAGAACCTCGGCCAAGGCAAGTTTGGGAACGTGTACCTCGCCAGAGAGCGGTGCTCCAACGTGACAGTTGCGCTGAAGGTATGTGCCATCAGTCGGGTAGCGTTCTGGGGGAGGTTTTCACGGACGCACGTGTGCATTTGATGGCGCATAGGTGCTGTTCAAGGCGCCACTGGTCCGTGAAGGCGGCACGATGAACCTGAAGCGCGAGATCGAGATCCAAGTGCGGCTTCACCACCCCAACATCCTCCGGTTGTTTGGTTACTTTTACAACGAAACCTGCATCTACCTCGTGCTCGAGTACGCGCCGCACGGCGAGCTGTTCAAGGAGCTGAGCAAGCAGAAGTTCTTCGACGAAGCCCTGGCCGCCCACTATGTGGCGCAGGTCGTCGAGGCGCTCAAGTACTGCCACAGTCGTCACGTCATCCACCGCGATATCAAGGTGCGTTGCTGATTGCTTTGCGGTGAAGCGGAAGATTGCCCTCATCGTGTATCGTGGGTGTGTGGATACGATTGATTTGCTTCAGCCGGAGAACTTGCTGCTTGGTGCCAACCACACAATCAAACTCGCCGACTTTGGGTGGGCAGTCCACGCCCCCAAGCCGCGCGACAAGCGGCAAACGTTTTGCGGAACACCGGACTATCTGAGCCCAGAGATGCTGCAGGGGAAGCCGTACGACCACCGCACGGACGCGTGGAGCCTTGGCGTGCTCACGTACGAGCTGGTGGTCGGCAGCACGCCGTTCTACCACGAGAACCAGATGGAGATGTACAAGCGCATCGAACAGGTTGAGTACGCATTTCCCAGCGACTGCGGCGTCTCCGCAAGCGCCCGGAGCTTCATTGCCGGTCTACTGCGAGCAAAACCGGAGAACCGCATGAGTCTCGAGCGCGCCGCCGACCACGAGTGGCTCAAGAACCGCGCGCCGATATAGCGCAGGGGGGAAACGGGTCTGGATTGTCTGTCATTTCGATCGCGGAGCTCGTCTGGAGGCTCACAGCAGCCGATATTTATCCTGCGCAATATAGACGACGCCGTCCATTTGCAGCTGCGAGCACCGTCCCACACCGATGCATCGTTAGCCATGCGACCTCGTGCCCGCTCTCCATCAAGACAAGACTTACATCGGCCAGTACGTCCGAGATCTGCTGCACCGGCAAAGCCGGGAAGGCGAAGCGCAGGCCGGCCATGGAGCACCCGGTGTCGCGCTTGGCAGACAGGTGGCCGTAGATGCGCTCTGACCAGAGCGGCAATGTCAGTCACCACAACCAATACGCTGCAATGGCGAAGAAACACGCACTGCTCCAGTCCCCGCCGGCTGCTTGGGCCGTCGCCGGGGCGATCGGCGCGGCGACCGCGAGCTGAAACACCACCAGGCCGTGCTGCTCCTCCTCTGAGACGCTGATGAATTGACGGAAGTGGCGCTGGCCCGCGGCAATCGCGCTGACCGAGGACGCCGCCGAGAGCGGGAGCAGCAGCGAGAGGTCCTCGGTCTGCAACACGGACGTCAGCTGCGTGTACTTGCGCACCGCCACGACCGTCGCCATGGTCTGCGTGTTCACGATGATGCGATCGCCGGCTCGGATGATTGAGTACGGCGTCACGTTGAGCCTGTAGACGCCACCGTCGACGGCACAAGCTTTCGAGTCAGGCCGTCGTAGTCGCAGCTTCGTCGGCATCCATCGCAGACAGCCACGCACCGGATCTCGAGCGTCTTGGCGCCTTTGGCGATCAGGTCATGATCGGCTCCCGGGACATTGAACTTGTACTCCGCGGGCGGCACGTGCGATCCTGTCATCGAGGACTCGCAGGTGTCGGCGGGTTTCTCCACCACGTGGGCCGGTCGCGTCGCGTGGCCCAGCGACATGGCGGGGATCGACACGCCCTCCTGTATGACCTGCTGGCGATTTGTCGATGGCGAGGCGGCCGGACGCTTGCGCTTGGCTCCGGAGGCGGACGCAGTGGGGATCCGACTGAGCTCAGGCTCCAAGCAAGCGCTGGGATCCTGCTTGACGCGATCGTTCTGGCGCCTGCGTTCATGCCGCCAGCGAGCGCGTCAGCGAGGCCGAGTATCCATGCATCCAGCCACCGACTCGCAAGAGGCGCACATGCTGACGATCTGGAGCATGCGCAGCGTCTCGAGGTTGCGGTCGTCGACCACGCTCACGCTCGTGGCGTCGACCCAGCGGCTGCTCCTGGTCGCCTCTGCCGGCGGGCACGGCTCAGAGACGGCGCCCACGCAGTCGACCTGCCATGAGCAACAGGGAGCGTCAGAAACTCGAGCGAGAGCCGCGTTGGCGATGGATCGACGCACCAGCGCGCCGGGCGTGAGCGACGCGAGCTGCTCCTCCAGGACCTCCGGGCCGACCCGCACGCGCACGACACCCGTCCCGTCATCTGCCAGTCGACAAAACGCCCTCGCCGGTCCTGTCAGCCTCCCATTGCGGAGCCAAGCTCTCCTCCAACGCGAATGCGGCTGCGCACCGATCTCCAGCTGCGTCTGCGCCACCGCCGCGCGGCTCACGCGCACGCAGACGCCCAACACGCGCACGCAGCGGAAGCCCTGGACGCCCGCCAGTCGGTACTGCTGCGCGCGCGCGTCGAACGGCGCGGCCGCGAGCTCGGCGGCCCACAGCGGCACGCTCCGGCCCTGCGGCAGCGTCATGTTCGCAGCGTGGAATTGGCGGCCATTTGACCGACCCGCGGTAGGTTCGTAAAGCTGCACGCCAAAGCGCATACCCCGCACTTTACAAAACGTATCCCCCAGTGATAACGTGTCTCGTTATCTTGATTTTAGGGGTTACTCAGTTTTTGATAAGCCAATGGGATCTCGAATAGATTTCGCAAAGTTATGACGTACCGTACCCCAATGGTAACCAATCGTGTTCCGAACTTGCTAGTCGCGCACGCTTCAACTTGCACTCCAGAGCTGACAGCGTCTCGCCACCGCCGCGACGACGACCTCTCTGAAGGGTCTGTGCGGCCGCCAGCCAGGGCGCGTCCTGTTGGACAAGGTGTCGGCCTGCGGTGCCGACCGTGTGGCCCGCGGTGCTGGCGCGTGCGAGGACGTGTCATCGTAGGCCGCTGGAGCGACGGACCAAGGCAGAGCGTCGAGTGCTGGCGCATCGGCGAGGTCGCTTGTTTTGGATGGAGAGTGCTTGGGTGCTGGCAAGATACACAAATGGGTCAGTTGATCGCCATAGCAGCAGGACGAGCCGTGGAATACTGCATTGGCGCGCAATGGTTGCCGGGCGTGCGTTGTCGACTATCACTGCAGTCTTCTCTCCAAACGGACGCGAGGCGAAGATCAAGTGTGCGGACTCCAACATGGCCGACAGCCGCTGTGCAAGGACTCCTCGCATGTGGTGAACTGTCACTGCGCTGGGTGTGCGCGTTTGGCGGAGGAAGTTGCGTGCCCGGCAACTGCCTCGTGGAGGACGAGAACACGGGTGAGCAGCTGCGCCTCATGCGCACGACGTGCCTCAGCGCGCGGCCCGACGTCGTCGTCTCGTGCCGCCACGCCGGCGAGTTTGCCGCCCTGCGCTTCGCCGTCGACGCCCCTGCGCATGACCTGGAGGTGAGAGCAGAGCAAACAGAGGCGGGCGTCCTTGGCAACGCCACTACTGGCATCAACTCGACTGTCGTCACTGCTGTCGAAGACAGCGTCGTTATTGTTGTGTACACCCCCAAGCTGTTGGTGAGCACTGTGGCGTCGCTGCGCGTGCTGCGCCGGTCGCAGTGCTTGAGACACTGACGCACAACGGGTCGGCCGGCCTCGAACTGCTGACGCTCCGCGCGCTGGACGGCGAGCCGCGGCAGGTCGCCGGGCTCAACGCCAAGGTGTGGGTCGTCGCGCACTCGCGGTTCGGTCGCGTGCTCTTCCTGGACGCTGCCAACGTGCCTGTGCGCGACCCGAGCTTCCTCTTCTCCAAAAGCGCGGCCTGCAACGCCGCGGGCGCCGCCTTCTGGCCCGACTTCTCACCCGCTGGACACCGTCTTCAACATCCACGCGCAGTCGCCGCTCTGGGACTTCCTCGGCACGCCCTTTGCCGGCATGATGGAACAGGAGAGCGGCCAGCTGGTCATCAACCGGTGGCGAGCGTCCGCGTCCGGGGCCATCGTTGAGCTCGAGTTGCTCGCCTATCGCACGCCCAGCCACCTGGCCAACCTGCGCTGCATTTACGACCAAGAGCTCACAAACAGCATAGTATTATTTGCTGGGTCAAGAGGACGCGTTGAACTGCGAGTCGGCGCTGCCCGCCCACATGCGCAGGAAGGCGGCGCCCCCGTGGCGCTTGTGCATGTGCATCTCGCGCGCGGCCAGGCGCGTCTCGGCCTCCTGCAGCCGGTCCAGGTACGCGAATCGCTCGCCGGCGGTGCGCCGCACGCGCGCACGGGCGGTCCACTCGCGCAGCCGCTCCTCGCTCGCGCGCGCGGCCGCCATACTCTCCAGGTGGGTGTTCGTGCGCTGCAAGCGCGCGGCGCGGCGCGCCTCTCGCGCCTCGTGCTCGCTCGTGGCGGTGGACCGGCCGTCGCGCACCAGCAGCACGCCGCCCTTGCTGACCGCGACGCTGACGGAGCGGCCGTCGGGGCTCACGCCGCCGCTCTCAGCCACGGCGGATGGGAACGCGCGCGTGATCGGGCTGTGCACCGCGGCGACAGATGTCGAGAAGCGGTCGGATGCGTCCGCGAAGAGCGCAGAGTCGGCGCGCGTGCCGTCGCCGCCGACGCCAACGCGCGACCAGTCGGTGCGCTCGAGCCGGTGCCGCCAGAACCGGTCCTGGGTCGCCGGCGCGGTGCTCAGTGCTGCACGACCGTCATCGGCGACGCCCAAGGTCAGCGATGCGAGCGAGCGTCGGTTCGTTCTCGTGCTGCTCAACGTGGGCGGCGCCTCCGATTCGTCCAAGGACGGCTCAGCATCGTGCGATGACAGACGCGTGGATCCAACGGGTGTCGTTGATGGTCGTAGCGTCGGCACGGAGACCGAAGACCCCAGGCGGTGTTGGTGCCGTCGCTGACCATCGAGCGCGTCCGCCGCCGCCAAGCTGGCCGCAGTGCGCCGCACAAGCTGCTCCTGCATGCATCCCTTGGGAGGAGGTGGATCGCTCGGCTCCTCCGTGACGCGTTCAATGGGGGCCGGGCGAGGAGCGAACTCGTCCCGTGGCGTGAGCTGCGCCGTCATCTTGGCGTGCAGGGACGCCAGCTCCTTCTTCCGCGCATTGTCGAGCAGGTCGGTGGGTGGCTCGCGAGCACCAGCAGCGAAGTAGTGCACGAACTCCCGCATGCTGATCTTTCGGTCGCTGTTGCGGTCCATCAGATGCAACATCTCCGTCATGTCGCTCGCAGGGATCCCCAGCTGCAAGTAGTCGCTGCCGAGCGCGCGCTCGACCTGGTCGTACGAGAGGAACCCGTCATTGTCACTGTCCAGGTTCTTGAAGGCGTACGCCAGCAGCAGGTCGTGCTTGCCGCCGTGCACACTGAGTGCCTCGCCGTGTTTCTTTGTCAGCTCCTCGGTCACCTGGACGCGCAGCTGCTTCATCCGGCGACGCGACCGCGGAGAAAGCTCGAGCGGCGTCCGGTACTTGAGCGCAAGCGACGAGCTCGGGTCGGCTACGAGGTCTGCCGGCTGGCGAAGCGGGCTGTACACGCTGTCGCTCAGCGCTTCCTCGCGCGCGAACAGCTGGAGGAATTCCTGGAATGCCATGGTGTTATCGCCATTGGCGTCCGCACTCCGGTAGAGATCGCGGACCTGGCCCGCGGTCAGGTCGACCTCGGCGGCCTCGACCATGTCATAGAAGCGCTGGGCCGAGATCATGCCGTTGGCGTCGCTGTCGAACGCGCGGAACACGGCGCGCATGGATCCGTACTTGTCCATGAAGGCGTCGCGGAGTTTCAACCGCGCCGTCTCTAGCACTTTCTCGCCTGCGGTCGTCGCTGGTGCTAATCTGGCCTCTGCGTGACCAGGAACATGATCGGCTGTAGCGTTCTCATCGCCGCTGGAGGTTGCGGGTGCCTCTGTTGTTGACTGGAGCGGCCCGAGGAGAAGCTGCTTGCCTCCGAACGCGGGCTGCCTACCTAGTTGCCGCCGCCTCTGCGCCGACTGGACCACAAGCGACGCGTCTTGGCTGCTCAATGGCACCACGGATGCTCCTGTCCACGCCATTGACGCTTTCATGAGCTCGATGTTGGTCTCGCTGAGGTAAGGCGCGACCGCCACGGGGTCCTCCACCGGCTTCTTTGGATCCGGACTCCCGGATCGCGACAGGATCGCCAGCGTCGATGCGCTCTTCGACAGGTTGGTCGCGCCGACCTGCAGCCTCTTGCGCGGCTTGGCCGGGAACTCGCTGCGGAACTTGCCGCTCTTGCCCGAGGCAGGTGATGAGGCTCCTCCTTGGACCGGAGCCGCGCCGCGGAAGTTGCTGCGCTGGAGCGGAGTGAGCGACATTTCCGCCGCGTCTTGTCCTCGCCGTCCGCGATGACAACACCTAGCGCGAGTTGAACAAGCGAGGAAGCCAACGCTCGACAACAGCCGCGAGTCCAGCGTCGCCGTCGAAAGCTGGATGTAAACTCCTCAGTGAGTGTGATGGTCGGCGGCAGACCCTCGAAATACCCCGGAGCCTATATTTGCGCTCGACGTGATCCGGATTCACCTGCGATCAAGAAAGAGCAGCACCACCACATGAGAGCACACCAAAACAGGCTTACCATCCAACTCGATTGACCCTCTTCACACGAGCACGTGCGCGTCACGCCTAGACAACGGTGCTGGTGCTCGCAGCACGCTTCCGTTTGCGCTTCTGCAACGCTTTGCCATCCTCCATCAGGCGTGCGCGGAACTTGGACTCCCTATGTGCCGCTGCCGCGAGTCGCGCGCGCCGCTGCGGGAACGACTGCTCTAGAACGTGAGCGATCTGACTGGTGAGCGTGAGCTTCTTCCCGCGGAACTGCGAGCGCGAGAGCACAAACTCCATCTTGCCCCCGGCCACTCCTCGTGGCAGCAGCCGGCCCTCCGCGACACCAACCCACTCGACCACCTCGTGCGACCAGAGCGAGAGCCGCACGAGCACGAACTTGGGATACCGGCCGCCCTCCGTGAACACTTCTAACACCACGCCGTCGTTCCAGCACCCGCTATGGTCTAACGCGTCCACGATGTCCCCCATCTGCAGCGACATGGCGAACTCGACGGACGCTGCCACGGCCATCGACGCGTCGTCACCAGCCAGGCTGGAGCGCGAGCTAAAGGCCACCAGGTCGCGTGGCCGCGTGCTCAACGACACTGGCTGGCGGTCGCGACCCATAACCACCCCCGCTGTCGACGATCCCGCGTGGTTGTCCACTGCCGGCTGCTGCTCTCGAGGCGGGGCGAAAATGCTCGTGTAGAGATGCTCGAGTGACTTCTTCACAGCAGCCTCAGCATCAAAGATGGAGGCGCACTGCTGCGCGCAGGCCGCGCGCTCGTAGATTGTCTGGAGGGTGCGCCAATTGGCCATCGAAAGCGGCATGAGCTTGGTCGCAGACGTGGCAATGGCGCGCGAGATCTCGTCCTGCTCGAGCCCGGCGTCGCCAAAAGATGGCAGCTGCAGTGGAGCAAGCTCTTGAGAGTCGCTGATGGCACTCGCACATGCCATCTCCGTAGATCTCGCCTTGGCTTCGGACTCAGCTCCGTTGATCCCGTTCGCATTGTCACTGGCATCGCCTGTCGTATTGCTTGCATCGTCGATATACCTCTCTTCTTGCTCTTCTTGAAGCCGATTCCGGCTCGCTTCGGCTTCCTCTATCCACCGGACAGGGACGTGATCTCGGCTCATAGACGCTGGGTGGATCACCGAAAAGCTTGGCTGAAGATCATGCCGGACGGCGAGAACGAGTGCATCAGCGATCACAAGATTTGCGATATCGTGGAGCGAGACGAATTAGACCCACCTGCTTCACGTGCTTGTCCTTGGCTAGCTTCCACCACCCCAGTGACGCCGGGTGGAGCTCGTGACACGGGTGCACAGGGAAGACGTCGTCCAGCGGAGAGCGCTTGACGGGCTCCACTTGTTTCGAAGGCGGACGCACCGCCTTCTTGCCACGCTTACTACTGCTTTGCTTCGATCGTCGCCCATTTGCCGCCGTCCTCTTGGGTTCTGGCGCCTTCTCCTCTGGCTGTGGCGTTGGGGTAGCCTCGCCGTTCTTCTTCACATTCGCGACAGTCGTGGCCACCACCGACTCCAGGCGCGCAACATAGTCCCGGAAGAGGTCATCATCGTATCCGAACACGAGATCGCGATTCGACTGCGCCACCGCCGGGACGTCCGCCTCCTCGTCTTCAAGCTTTCTCCGCGCGGCGGCAACAAAGTCCTCCTCTTCCCACACGTCGCGGTAGTACCGGCCCCGCCGCTGGTCCAGGTGCACGCGTGCACTCGAGCGGTCTGACGCGTCCGACACCATCGCGTCCAGCTGTGCGCGCTCCGCCTGGACGCCGAGGCTCAGCTGCGGGTTGGCGGCCACGAAGTTGGCTTGGCTCTTGCGGATGCGCTCCAAGTCGTCCAGGTTCTCTTGCCTGATGGGCACGAAGTACATCTCGCACGAGTCCCACTGCCACGCGGTTCCCGTGGGCGTCGACGGGTACAGGAACGTAGACTCCTGGCCGGGCGACGCGCCGGCCGCCGCCATCTGCGCGGGGTCCACGTGGCGTTTCTTGCCGTGCGCGTGGTCGCTCTGCTCTGGGTGGACTGCAACCGGCGCCGGCTTGGCCCCTTCGAGCTTCAGCCGCGCCAGCGCCGCACCCCGCGGCCGGCTAGAGTAGCTCGCCCTCTTGGTCCGCTTGCGCTTGCGCCTGGACTCAGTCGGCGGCGGTGTGCTCGTCCCGTTGGGCTGCACTGCCGCGCCGGCCTCTGCGGCGGTAGCCAAGAGCGCGCAGGACGACTTATCGCCATCGACGCGCTCCTCCGCGGCCTCGCCCGTCGACGGCTCGACGCTGCTGTCGCTTAGCGCCAGGCTCAGCTCGATCGCCTCCTCCTGCTGCTGTCTGCCGCTCACTCGCGCAGGATTCGCCGCAGAAGATGCAACGCCGGTGTCTTCAGCCTCTGCAATATCCACATCTGCGCCGGGCTCTTGCGATACCACCGCTGGGTCTGCCGTATCAGCAGCAGGCGTGGCTGTCGGCGAGTCCGGAGAGCAGGCGCCGGCCACCTCCACTTCGACCGAAGGACCATTCCCCGCCTTGTCGTCATTGTCCAGGGCCGTCTCCAGTGCCTCCTGCTGCTCCTGCTCCTGCTCCTTCTCCTTCTCCTGCGACTGTCCTCGCGTCTGCGCCTGCGCTCGACCCTCCTCGTCCTCCTCCACGGGGATCAGCGCATACTCCGGGCCCGAGTCGCCCTCGCTCTCGGCGACCGCGTGCGGCCCCCAGGCCTCGTCCGGCGGCGCGGGGCGGCTCGCCGCCTCCCCCTTCGCCCCGCGCACCCCCCTGTGCTGCTCCTTGTCGCCGCCCGCGTCCATTCCCCGCGCCGAGAGCCCGTCCGCCGCCGCCGCCGCGCCGATCGATCGATTGATCCCGTCTTGGCAGCAAGTCGCCGCCGTTCTTTCCGCAGTTTGAGCTCGAGCCTGCGAAATTTGATATTTACTTGGGAATAGAATAGTTATGACAAATATGGCTTGAAACACTAATGTTTCTGTTACCATTATTTATTTGTGCGCCATATTCAATAACCTTCATATATACTTGATGTCAAATGACGAATGTTGTCTGAGTAGTATAAAAACGACATTCGTGACACATTCAGAAGACATTCCACGCCAAGAAGGACTCGCATGCCACTGACAAGTTGAAGCAGATGACTTGGTGGATCCTTCAACATGGCACGCGGTTCAATGGGAGATCGAGGCAGCGTGAACATGACGTTGATGCTGCTGGGCGATCCGTGAAGATCCGTCAAGCCTGGCATTGTGCCAAGGTTTCCATCGGCACTTCCCATCATCTCTGGATTGGAATGGCGAGGCGAACATACCCAGCGCGTCCCCGGGCATTCGCGGTGTTGTTCGCAAGCGTGTGTGAGCACTCGGAAAGCTACGCCTCCACTATCTTGGGTTTCTTGGCGTCAGGGCCGACCAACTCCTCAACCGACCGCTTGTGCGATGCGGGCGCGGCCACCACGTCAACCACCTCGAAGCCGTCATCGTCCTCGTCCTCCTCTTGGTCACTCTCTTCCTGCTTGCCCTCGTCCTGGACCTCGGCCTTCGTCTGCTCGAGCTTCTGGACATCGCCGCCCAGCGCGAACAGCTCAGTCGCCTCCTCTCCGAACGCGTCCTGCTCACGGTGCAGCACGCGGATGACGCAGCGGAAGTCCTGCGAAAAGTCCTCGATCGATACGGACGTGTCGTGCTTGATGCCCCCGCCAGGCAGGTCCACCAGCAGCTTGGGCAGGTTCACGGCCAAGCTCTCCTCGGCATCTTCGCCCTCCTCGTAGATGGTGTTGGCGCCGATCGAGATCGTCGGCTCGTTCACGCCCAGCTTCTTCTTCAGCACCTTGTCCACCAGCTCGCGGAGGGGCGTCTGCTTCGTGTCGATCGCCAGCTCCACGATCTGCTGCGAGCACGCGTAGCACTGCGGGTTGGGCGGGTGCAAGTGGCTCGACTCGAGCAGCACGCCGCGCACATTCCACATGCGGTTGCAGTACGTCACCTTGCAGGCCTCAGCAACGGGCTTGCTCGCCGCCACCACCTTGAACGCCTCCAGCACCTGGAAACCCGCGACGATCGCGTTCGTCGTCGCGATTGCGGGGATGATGTTGCCAGCGATGCCCTTGCACGCGTACAGCGACTCCATGTCGATCGAGAACACCGCCGCGCGCAGGTTTGCCGCCGCCGTCACGAACTCCATCGCGGTCGCATCGTCCTTGTCGAACTCGTAGCTGCCCAAGTTTGCACGAGCTTCCTCGGAGCCGAGCAGACGCGCGATGCATGCCGCGAACCGCTTGGTGCACTCGGCGACGCTCCACACGTCGCGGTCGTTCCACGCTTTGTCCCCTCCGTTCGCGGTGGCGTCGCCCGTCCTCAGCGAGACGTCCTGGATGATTTTGGACCCTACAATCTCCTCCAGCACGAGCGGGTGCGGCACCTTGAGAGCCGTCTTGTACGCCTTGATCTCGAGCTTCTTCTTGATCTCGAACTCGAAGAGGCCCCGGAAGACACCAGTGGCGTACTTCTCGATTGAAGCCGCATCGAAGACCATGCCATCGGGGCGGGTCACGAGCGCCATGAAGGCCGACTTGTCCTCGTTCACCGGGTCCTCCCACAGCATCGAGTCCTCCGTCTTGCCGAACAGCAGCTTGTAGCACTCCTTGGCCCAGACAATGCAGTGCACCATCTTCTCGGGCGTGCTGCGGATCGTGCAGATCGGGTACTGCTTCTGCGTCGCCTTGGGGGTGCACTCGTAGCACTCAGTCTCGCCCTTCTTGATCACCGACACCTGGCCGAGGTAGCCGGTGGTGCCACTCTCAATGAGCGGCGTGCCGGTGGCGAGGCAGAGTCGGTTCACGTGCTTGCGCGCGTCCACATTGTCCAGCGCGTTGAGCACGAGCGTGAACTGCTGGAAGTAGTCGATACCGAACTGGCCCGACTTGATGTTGCCGTGGTGCGCCACGATCTTGGCGCTCGGATTGAACGAGAGCGCGATCTCACGCGCCACCAGCGCCTTGGACTGGCCCACGTGATGCGACCGGAACAGGAACTGCCGGTTCAGGTTGGACACGTCGATCGTGTCTAGGTCGATCAGCTCGATGTCCTCGAAGCCACTCAGCACCAGGTTCTTCAGCAGCTCGCAGCCTGCCACGACCAGCCGTTAGTTTAGCGCGCATACAGACGCCGCTCCAGCGTGGGCGCGCTAGCTGTCCCTGCAGGCGCCGCACCGATGCCGCCGGCGCCGACCACGAGGATCTTGGAGCTGCGGACCTTGGCGCGCAGGTCGCCGCCCTGCACGGAGGCATTCACAGGTCCCATATCGTCAGCACGGGGGCAGCAAACAGACGACACCACCCGCAGGTGTGTCCATGATAGACCCCGGCAGGCCGCGCGACGCACCAGCATGGCCGCGAGCGCCTCGGGAGCCGCTGCCGCCATTCTCGTCGACCACTTGCTTGCTTTTGGGAGTCTGAAATGGCGCGCAGACTGTCATAATGAATCATACCGGTTTTAAAACGGTATCCTTAAGGCATCAAGCACGCTTGCCGTTTCTAAGGTTCCCCAAACGAGAACAGAGTGAAGGTCTCTTTAAGACGGATTTTGTATGTGACGGGTTGTTTGCCTGGAATAGAAACGAATAGAAACGAATAGAGCTTTCGCTTCTATTTTCTGGTGATATACCGGTGGTGGTGGTTGCAACCGGTAGAATCAGTTTGATCGGTTTGATACCGGTACTGACCTGCTGTCGGCGTGAGTAACCCTGCTAGAAGAGAAGCGTGGAAGAAGGAAGAAGCAACTCGGGAAAAGACCGGCAGCCCGCGATCATCGGCTGCTCCGTGCCTGGAAGGCTTCCACCACTCGCCGCCCGACTCGCCGCCCGCCCGCCCCCCCCCTGCCGCAGGTCCCGGCCACGCAGGTCCCTGTGCTCGCTCCCCCCTCCCCGCGGCTCTCCCCTCGCGTCGCCCCCACGCGCCGCCACTGCCCTCCGTCGGCCGAGACAGGCGGGATATCGACTCTTTCCCCTCCCTGAGGTCCCCCCTCCCCCTTGCGGCGAGATGGACGCCAAGAAGACGGAGGCGCTGGTGGAGGTAATCCGCGCGATCATCGGGGACGCGGCCGTCTCGCGCGACCGCATCGTGGCGCTGCTGGCCGAGGCCGGCAACGACCCGAACAAGGCCGTGGACCTGTTCTTCCAGGCCGAGGCGGCCAACGGCGCCGAGATGAAGCAGAACGACGTCGAGGGCGACGCGGACGACGCGGACGCCGCGGCGGACTGGACCCCGCAGGCCAGAGAACTCAACGACCTGCTGGGCGGCGACGTCAAGCGCGAGGTCATCCTGGACCTGCTGCGCCGCACCAAGAACAACCTCCAGAAGGCGGTCGAGATCTACTTCACTGAGAACGGCGGCGCCGACGCCGACGAGTTCAGCGACGGCGAGGACGACGAAGAGGAGGACGCCGTGGCGCCTGGGGTGTTGACGCGGCCTGCATCGGCCGAGGTGGAGCACGCCACGCCCCCGCCGGCGCCGGTGACCCCTTCGCCGTCGTCAGCCGCAATGCCGCAGGCCCCGTCAGCGCAAGCCCCGATCGAAACGCACCAGCTGGAGCCGTTGGCGCCGCCGTCGGCGCATCCACCGCCTGCGGAGAAGGCCCCGCCAGCTGCTGTCGAGCCCGCCCGCGACGAAAGCGCACCCGCCGAGTCGCTCACTGGGCCGGGGACGTACGAGGTGATCATGGTCAACAGCAACTTCCGGTGGCAGATTGGCAGCGTGTTTGGCCGCGCAGTCGTGCAGCACGTTGAGCCGGGCGGTCCGGCGGCGAAGGCAGGGATCCAAAAGTCGGACGTCCTCCTGTCGTTCAGGGAGACGGTGCTGAATGAGCAGAACTGCAGCATTGTGGTGCAGCAACTCTCAAGAGAGGTGCGTGACGGTACTCAACGTACGCTTCAGACTGTTGGTTCAGGTATGCTGATCTAGCTCGATTGCTCGTGCCCTGTCAGCGTATCATCGTGCCGTCCGCAATGCGCTTGCGTCGCGCACCAGAAGCGCATCCTCGCGGAGCATCAGCTGTCCCCGGCTCGAAGACGGCTGCTTCGATGGAGAATGGATATGCGGCGAGCCAAGCAATTCCCTCTTCAAAGACGCCTCCCCAGGGCGGCAGTAACCAGCTGGACAGCGATGGAGATGTTGTGATGGCGTCCGCGGACGAATCAACGTCAGCAAAGGCGAGCTCGGACCCGGCAGAGCCTAAATACGGGCTGCAGGTGATGTGTCGCGCTGTGGAGTCCATGATTGACGCGATCGCTGGACCCGATGCAGAGCTGAAGGCACTGGCCGACTTGCTCCTGTCGTCCGAGTTCAGCCTCGACCTGGCTGTCAACACGTTCTTGAACGAAGACCGCGTCGTGAGCGATTTCCGGCGCGTTATTGGCTACGACTGGGATCCTCAACAACCCACCAAGGTGATGGGTGGCCAACCCCCATACAACGCATCGATTCCAGCCGGACCGCTGGGGCTGACAGTCGAGAACATCCTCGAGGTGCGTTACTTTGAGGTCTTGCGGTAGCCTCACATATCTTCTGACACCGAGAACTTGATGCGAATCTGTACAACAGCGCACGATAGTAGTTGATATCAAGGCCGGAGGAGCTGCTGAACGCGCTTCGGTTAAGCGATCCAGTTGGCTGGTATCTCTGAACGGCGCCCCAATCACGCACCTTACGCACAAGGAGACACTCCGTATGATCGAGACAGCCACGCGACCACTGGAACTCGAGTTAATTTTGGTGCCGCAGGCAGACTACAAAGCGCTGCGCAAACAGCTCGCGATGAACATTCGCCAACAGAAGACTGAGCGACCGATCCCGGAACAGGACCGCATGTCATTCCGTGTGTTCCAGGCGAAGATCCACCAGGCAATTCTCGCATTCCCCAAGCAAGTCGCCGTCGCGCTGTTCCAGTACCTGAGCACGGAAGAGTATCACCCACCGACGCTGGACGCCGAGTATGAGAACCCACTTGACCGATTGCTTCCACCCGCTGATGAGTGGGACAGCGCACTGCTGAGCGAAATGGACAACCTGGAAGAAGAGAAGAACGGCGATATGTGCGCTGAGCGCCGGTTCCTGTTGAACCTGTTCGTCTCGATCCACGAGTACGAGGACAAGGGCGAGAGCACTGTCATTCGGACAATCCAGTTTTTGGGGTGGCTGGCGGTGCGCGCGGCGAAGATGCACCAGTACGTCACCACCAAGCAGCCTCCGATCCCGTGTGCTCGCGAGATCTACCGGCACCGGTACGAGCTGCTACTGGACGTTGTGATGTACGTGATTGAGGGTCTGTCGATCATCGAGAACCACGCGACCTGGGATGTGATGGTGAATGTGCTCAAGATGCTGCTGCTATCGCTATCGGACCAAGACGTCGACGCGATCTATGTTCCAATGTTTGCTCGTCTGAGTATTAGCTCGAGCCCGACGGCACGGATTGTTCCGATCGCGCTTCTGGCTATGGTATACCCCCGCGTGCACGGCGACATTCGCGTTCAGCTCCGGGGTATGCTTGATCGACTCTGCAACGATGACAACCCGCTCGTCCGCCGTGCTGTGTCGTCGGTCATCGCCGACCTCGCGATTGCTGGAGGCAAGTCCATTGCAACGTGGTCGGTGCAGTTGTTGGAGAAGGGGACGGCTGATAGCCACGACATCGTGCGCATCTTCGCCGTTAAGGCGTGCATCAAGTTGGCCACGAGTCTGCGACAGGCGTCGCTGTCTGATGCCAGCAGCACCGACTCGGAGGAATCGCTGCGCTTGCTGTTCCTTCAGATGGTGCCGCTGGTCAACACATACACGACGGACTCGTCTTGGCAAGTGCGACTCGAGACAGCGCGCACGCTGCCGGCATTCTGTCGCGAGTTCGGTGCCGAATACTCGGATGTCATCGTCGACCACTTCGTGGCGATGGTTCGCGACCCGACAGTGGAAGTGCGGCGTGCGTGCGCCGAAGGCGCGTTCCTTCTCGGCGAGGCGCTTGTCGATATTGCTGCTCACCAGACGGCAAAGCCGCCGCGCGAGCCAGTGGCGGACGGCAGCGTCGAAGAATCGGATGCCACTGCAAGTGATACCAGTTCGTCGGCCCAACCGCTGAACACGTCTCTAGCAAACAGCAAGGACGAAGCAGTGCTGAAGGCCCAAGCCAAGATCGTTCGG
Source organism: Phytopythium delawarense (assembly GCA_023338175.1). Classification (NCBI taxonomy): domain Eukaryota; phylum Oomycota; class Peronosporomycetes; order Pythiales; family Pythiaceae; genus Phytopythium; species Phytopythium delawarense. The sequence goes on from JAADYF010000388.1 coordinate 19,202, forward strand.
TCGGTTCTGCCGGCGACCTATGGCCTCTCGACGGACGTTGCGGCGGCCGTCCGGCTTTCCCTTGCCAAGTCTGTGGGCAAATCGCTGCAGTTTATTGGGTCTCAGCATTACGATGAGCTCGTACCGATCTTCACGCAGTTCCTAGACGACAGCCAGGACGCCATGGTCCGCGCGTCGCTGCTGGAAGAGATGGCTCGCTACTGCGACAGTTCCTCCGAGGCTGTCGCGTCCATGATCTTCCCGTGCATCAAGGCTCTCCAGACGTCGGCGCAGTGGCGCGTGCGGGTCAAGTTTGTCGACTGTGTGGCCGCGTGGGCGGAGCGGGAAGATGGTGCCGCGATGCCTGCCGAGTTCGCGGACGCGTGCCTCGCCATGCTGGGCGATGCGGTGCATGAAGTTCGCGCCGAAGCGTGTCAGAAGCTGCCGGTGCTGGCGAAGGCGCTCGGGAGTGAATGGCTCGCGGACAAGTGCGTCCCGCACATCTCGACGTGTTTCCAAGCGACGTTCAACAGCCGCGTGACTGGGCTCACCGCAGTAGAGCTGCTTGCCGACGACCTCAAGCGCGTGGACAAGCTGCGCGATATGATCGAGACCGTCGTCGAAGGGTGCACGTCCAAGACGCCGAACCTCCGCTTCCGCTCGCTGCGCACGCTCGCGCTGGTCGTTCCGACCCTGAACGACCCCAACACGACCGAGAGCACGCTAGAGATCGTGCGGCAGCTCGCGCTGCCTGAGAGCGAGGCGGACCGGGACGTGCGCGAGGCCGCCGAGGCGACACAACGAGTGTTAGAGACGGCGCTGAGCTGAGCCAACGTGCGCGCCTTCGCGCATGCGACGTCTCGCTGTTTCCCGTCTGGATTAGGTTCAATAGGGCGGTCAGCTGCCCAGGCAGCACCGAGTGCGTCCGTAGCGATCAAGACAAACTGAGCGATGGAGATTCACGCGCGTTGGTCGTCTGCAGCTCGGTGTCCTGCGTGTCTTGCTGTCTGTCGTCGTGCGCGCGCAGAGAACGGCTGCGGAAGTGTCGGCAATCAGAACGCGGCGGTTTCTGCTGCATTTCGGTGAGTGTCTCTGCTTGTTGGTGATTCCGCCGTCTGCGGTGTCCGCGCTCCGAAGATAGACGTTCTCAGACCGTACCGACTTGCACGACGCGCACGACAACGGAGGCTCCTGTCGCCGACACTCGTGATCTTGATCGCGCCTTGGCACGCAGACGATGGTTCCGGCGTCTCCCCAGGTCAGCGCACGCGCTCACTCATGCTCGTCGATACCCAGCAGCAGCAGCAGCAGCGGCGGCGGCGACTACGCGCTTGATGTGAGCGGGTCTCACCATCCGGAGGCGCTGACAGTGTCGTCTCCGTCCAAGCAGCGGCTTGGAGCTCGAGGCCTCCGCGCACACGTGGCTGTCAGCCTCTACTCGGCCGTCTTCCTGACGCTGCTCGTCCTGCTGCTCTACCTGAGCTTCTTCGCCGCGCGGATGGACGCTGTCGCTGGGCTGACCGACCCTCGCCCGGAGTTCCTCAGCTGCCGCTCGTGGGGCTTCGGCACCTCGTGCGGGCTCTGGGGCGTCGACTGCCGGCCGTTCGAGTCCGACTGGGGTGCCTTCCGGTGCCCCAGCAGGTGCAGCCTCGGTTCGACTCCCATGCGAGCGTCCATTGCTGCTGCGTCTCCACTGACCCCGTGCTGCTCCTGCTCGCTGGTCAGACCAATCGTCCGCCCTCGCCGTCTACGGATCCGGACCCTACCGAGCCGACTCGCGCATCTGCCGCGCCGCCATCCACGCCGGCGTCATTGGCGCCAACGGCGGCTGCGCGCTCTACCGCTTCGGAGGTGAGGGCATATCCACGAATAGCGTTGGTATCGCTCGGTTGACATCCTCTGCCTGCGATAACCAGGCCCCGCCGACGCGTTCCATGGCTCCACCGCACACGGCGTCAGCACCTCGGACTTCGCTTCATGGTTCCCCAAGACGATCGAGTTCCGCGCCGCACCCAGCGAGTTCTGCTCCGACCTGTCGTGGTTCGTCCTGGCCGTCGGGGCCGCCGCGCTCATGGGCTACGCGCTCTTCCCGCGCCTGCCGCCGGCTGTCGCCTTCCACACGCTCGTGGCCTGGGGCTTCTTCTACGTCCGACTGATCGGCCAGCCCCGCAGCGTCGACTACACGAGCGTGGCCATCGACTCCTTCGGCGAGGTCTTCGTGCTGCTCGCGGCCAGCTCGCTGGCCTTCCGACTCGCGGCCGCGCACACGTTCCGGGCGTGGCGGCTCTTGCCCACTCGCCGCCGCGTGGTGCTCTGGGCGTGCTGCTACGTGCTGCCGTTCCACGTGCTGCTGCACATCAACATGTTCGCGTACTTGCCGTGGCTCAACGTGGACCTGGGTGGCTACGAGGAGACGAGCACCAATGCCGGCACTTTCGTCGTCTACGGGTTGGCAGGGCTGGCGGGGCTTTGGTGCTGCGTCCAGTTCGCGCGCGAGCTCTACCGGAGCGGCCAGTGGCGCCGATTTGCGGCCATGTACGCGGTAGTGGCGCTGGCTGTGCTGCTGCCGTGGGCACTGTTCCCGTCCACCGACTTCCACTTGCACCACACCATGCTAGGCGCTGTGCTTCTGCCCCTCACGCGCTTCTCGACCCGCACGGCTGCCGTCGCCCAGGCAGTTGCTCTCGGACTATTCGTGCAGGGCTACGCGGCCTGGGGCTGGGGATCGTACCTCGAGACGATGCGTGAGTGCTTTCCAAGACCACGCAACACTCCTACGAGGCACCACTAACACCGTTCGTGTGAATTGTAGCGACATACCTCACGATCGACAGGCCGGAGTTGGCGCCAACGGCGACAAATATCACCTCGACTGGCGCGCTAGTCGCGTGGGCGGCGCTGGAGGGAGTCGACGGCTACTCGCTGCGCCTCAACTCGGTCGAGGCGTACCGCGGGCTTGAGACCTCGACGGCTATCGACGGTCTCAAGCCCAACCTGACATACTTCGTGGCCATCGCGGGCGTCGCGGCCTGGGGAACGGACGGACGCATCAGTCCGATCGCCAACTTCACGACGCTGGCATCGTAGACAGCGAGTGTCGAGGGCAAAGCAGCACACCAAAGCAAACGAATAGGCATCATGTTGACAGCACGCATGGACATCCGGTCACTGTTTCCGAGCGTCCAACACGAGGGCAGAGCTAACCGAACGTTTTGACGAGCCCGGTAGGACCCCCCTCCGGCGTAAAGCGTCTTGTCCACCTGCCGGTGGTCTCATCCACTACGTACGACGCAGAGCGAAACTCGTTCGGGTAACCGATGGCAAGTCCCACCGCGTCGACGAGCAGTTGAACGCAGACCATGTCCACCGGCGTCTGCGCAAGAGCAGACACCTCGCTGCCACAGAGAAAGTTAGCTAGCTGTTCTGATGTGGATGAGCTGTGCCATGCAGGTCAGCGTCAGCGCACCTGAAATACTGCACGTGACGTTTGGCACCGAGTTGGTGGAAATCGCGACCAAGAGGTCGCTCTTGCTGGCGCATCTCCGCGAAGAAGTCCTCGTACATCGACTCCCTCGACGCCAGAGACACCGACCCGCTCAACACCTTGGCAACCCACATCGCCTGCAGCTCGCTGATCTGGAACGGCACCGTGTCGAACGGCAGACCGATGAACGCCACGCTCGGGTCCTCGATCGCCACCACCTGCTTGTACAGCGGCGCGACGGCGAACCCGGTCTCGGACGCCTTGCGGAGCTCGGACACCAACTCGACTCCGAGTCGGGCTTCC
>JAADYF010000389.1:0-22934 GCA_023338175.1 Phytopythium delawarense
GAAACACCTGTGGCAGTGACTAAACGAGAGCTTGCTGGTGTTTTTTTCGAGCGAGTTTCGTCATCGTCTTGCAGATGTCAACTGTGCCTCACCGAGTACTCACAGCGCCAAAGCAAAGGCTACGACAACCTCGTGGCGCACCTGTGTCAGAAGCACGAAGAAGTTGTCATCGAATATCGGAGAGGAAGAGCGCGGCAGTGATCACGCTGAGCGCGTGCATCGGACGACCACTGGAACTGCTCTCCGCGCGCAGTGAACAGGAACGTGAGCGGACACACCCAGCGAACGACACAGCGCTGTAGCCATGGGCCGGAGCAGAGCGCGTTCGTGGAGGAGCAGCCGGCGACAAGACGAGCACTGCGTTTGCTTACGAGTATGGCGGCAGCAAAGCACACCTTGAAGTGATTCACCGCCCATGGGAAGCGGTTTGCATCGTGCACGGGTTTTGCACATGGGAAGCAGCTCTGCTGTGAACGTACGATATCCTGCCATGTCAGTCTGCTGTCGCTAATGGATTGTGCTTGGCCGCCAGCTCGGCTGGCAATTGAAGCGGACGGGGTGCGAGCAGAACTCGCCCGGGTCGTGGCCAGGGATACAGCATCTTCACGTTCTCGACGGCCGAGTCGGACAGGTATAGAGAGACGACGCGGTGATGCGAGGAGGCCGATGAACTCGTGCTTCATGTGCTTGCTTCCCATCTCCGGCATCCCGCGCCGCTCGACACCGCCCGTTGACCTGCTGCTTGCGCCGTCGGAAACAGCCTGGGACCACCCGTCGACACTGCAATCATCACGGCAGTCAACGTCTCAATCTTCGTTCAATAGGATGGCAACGGCATGAAGGACGTCCAGTGGCGTCGTCCGCAGCGTGCAGCTGTCTATGCTGCGCTGGCCCATTTACTGCTCTTCCTCCTTCATGGGGCTGCCGGCTCGGTGATCTGCATCGCTTGCGGTGACCCTGTCTATAGTAGTCGGAGGCAAGGCCTCTCTCACTTGCCGACCCACGCGCTTGACAGCAAGCCGCTGGCCCAGGACGGCGGACCACGGCTTGGATGGAGTCTTGGAAGTCGAACACGCCTGTTGCATTGCTGGTGGTGCCGCCCGAGCCCCTTAAATACCCGACCGACGGCCTAATAGAGGTACGACAGGTCGGTCTGCGGCTGGTCCTTGCGGTGGAAGCGCGCGTGGCCGTCGTCCTGCGCGTCCGAGTCCAGCGGGTCGTCGTCCTCGCCCTCGGACGGCATGTCGATCATAGGGATCGCGTCCAGGTCCTCCTCAGGCACGAACAGCCCGTCGGCCGGCCCGCTGGCGCCCTCCTTGCCCGAGCCCACGGCGTGCGTCCACCGCGCGCCGTCCACGTCGTACGCGTCGGCGTCCTCGTCCTCCTCGTCGGGCGACACGCCGGACGCCGTGATGGTCGGCCGCACGCGGTCGGACGGCAGCCAGATGAGCTTGGCGCTGCCGAGCCGCGCGCCGGTGCCGCCGACGGACCGCGGGAGCGTGCCGAGCCCGTCGGACGACATGGTGAGCCGCTGCTGGATGTCCTCGTCGATGTCGACGAACCCGGCGGCGTCCACGACGTCCACCATGTCGACGCTGTCGACGCTGCCGGCGCTGCCGACGCTGCCGCTGTCGTCCTCGTCCATGGCGAGCAGCGCGAGCTCCTGCGCCGCGACCCAGGCGGCGCTCAGCTTGGTGGTGGACACGACGCACTCGGTGCAGAACTCCATCTTGGCCGGGTGGAAGAGCCCGTCCTGGAAGACGAACACGCGCTTGGCTACGCGGCAGCGGCCGCAGGCGCGCGCGGCGCACAGCTCGCACGCCGGCGGCTGCTTGCCGAAGAAGAGCGACCGCAGCGACCGGCGGCACACGGCACAGTGGCTGCTGCCACCCGCCAGGTGGCTGCGCGACCGGTGGTAGTGGTGGCGGCGGCTGTGGTCGCTGCTGTTGCTGGGGCTGTCGGCGTCCGCGTCGGCCGTGGACCGGGCCGAGGCGCCGTCCTTGGCGTGCTGCGACTGCGCGCCGGGGTCCGACATGCCGCTGCCGGGCGGCGCGCGCGTGCGCAGCGAGAAGGCGAGCTTCTTCATGAGTCCGCACTCGACGCGCTGCGGCGTGGCCAGCGCCGTGTCGACGGCCAGCTGGAAGGCCTTGGCGTCGCGCACGCCGCCCTGCGGGTGCACGAAGCCGCGGAAGAAGAGTTCAACGTCGCGGTCGCCGCGCTGCCGGAAGAGCACGCAGTAGCTGACGGCGCCGCGCACGATCTGCATGTCAGCCGACAGCTGCGGTGCGCCGGGCACGAGCAGCGAGTGCACGAGGTGGAAGCCGACGACGGCGCCGTCGTCCTTGCCGCGGCCCTCGTCCTGGCCAAAGTCGAGCGCGGCCAGGTCGGCGGCCGGCACGAGCCCCGTGGCCTCGAGGAAGACGTAGTCGCGGTGGCGGCTCAGCTCCTCGTGGTTGCGCAGCGCCCACTTGAGCGACAGCGAGTCGAACGGCGCGCGCACGCCCGGCGCGCGCACGACGCCCAGCACGCGGCCGTCCAGCAGGTCGCGCTGCGTCATGGCGCTCTCGATCTGCATGGCCTCGGGCGAGAGGTTGACGAGGCCGTGCAGCAGGTCCTCGACGCTGCCGGCGACGGCGCCCACGGCCAGCAGCTCGGCCGCCGGGCTGGCCGCCGCCTTGGCGCGCTTGCCGCTGGCATGGGGCGCGGACGAGGAGGCGGACGAGGCGTCCGCGCGCCGGTAGCACGCGATGGGGTTGTGGCGGCCGCCGCCCTTGGCCAGCCGCCACTTGTGCCGGTCCACGACGCCGCGCCGCACCGCGTGGTGGGCCGCGAACCGCCGCAGCGCGTCCGCCACGCGCGCGGCCGTGAACTCCTCGGCCTTGGCGCAGTACTCGCGTGTCAGCGGCACGGACGACGCGCTGCTGCTGTGGCTCGCGCTCCCGCTGCGCAGCGGACGCGCGTGCGGACGCGGGCTGCCCGCGGGCGGGGGCCGCACGCCCGGCAGCGTCAGCGACCGCTGCTTCTCCAGCGTCACCATGCGGACCGGATGCGGATGCGGACCGGGTGTGGATGCGGACGGAGCCTGCGGATGCGGACCGGGTGCGGACGGAGCCCGTGGGGACGGAGCCCGTGGGGACGGAGACCGTGGGGACGGAGACCGTGGGGCCGCGGCGGGTGTCGGAGTGCGGCGCTGAACGCTCGCCGCCGGTTCGGTGTGTGTCAATCGCCCCCCACTCTACGGTACGCAGTTGGAGTCAGTTCCCGCCGCGTCCGCAGAAGCGTTGCGGGCGGGTGGACGGGCCAGTTGACTTGCGGTTTGTATGGCCGCGGGCAGAGTGGGGACGCGGGCGACGCAACGCGCCTCACTTTCGATGGCTGCGTGCGAGTACTGGTATTTTCGCAGTTAATTCAAGTACTTGCGCGATTTTTCAGGCTCATTGTACTGTTTTATGATTATCATTTACGAGCGGACCAGCATTCGGCGGTTGTGATTGGCTGGACGCGTGATCGCGGGTAGGGGGATGGCTGATCAGCAAAGGAGCCCAAGTGATGCACCACGTCTTCTTCTGCTGTTGCCTTGGCAACATGCCAACATGCCACCGTGCCAACATGCGAGTGAATTGCTTGGAGATAACCCGTGGTTTGGCTTGCCACGAGTGCTGCCCTCGCTTCCGGCGAGGCCTCGAGCTCCGTGGTGGTCTTCGCGCTCTCTATATTGGCTCCAGCTGAGGTTGATTGGCGTATCGTAGCGCTGTGTTGGTTGCCTGGCTGGATCGCTGCTCGGCAGCAGTCGCTCGAGTCGCCACCGTCAGCTCAACGCACTCCGTCTAGGAGCCACTCGCCCGTCACTTCGACACCAGGGCCACCAATACTGCAGCACCGTCAGAGCTCGCCAGAGCTCCGACTCGCAATGCCATCCGAGCGATTGCGAACAGCGGCAATCGTCTCGGCAGCCGGCGACCCAGCCGCGCCGGTTGCCAGCAGCACGAACCCGCTAGAGCCCTCGAACCACGGCGAGCCATACGACCCGGACACAGCCGCCGTGGAGGCGCCACGGCGCCACGATACCATCGGAGCCGACACACTCTGATGCTGCCGACACCACCACTGGCCATCGATCAGCATCGGCACGTGGACAGCCAACTGATCTCCGGCACCACTGATCGCTGAGATCGCGTCGCCAGCACAAAACGCTAGCGGACGAGACCAACTGGCCTCCTTCGCCCCACAACCTGCATCATTGGCCATCCACCGCCACTTGATCGTGTGCACGAGTCACGGATGCACTCGTCACACGTACGCGGCCCACAGTCGGACGCCTTGGCGACAGACCGTATTCACCGTCATCGTCGTCGCGACAATTGAGCCGTCATTCATCGCTCACCGATCGACGAGATGCCGGCAGCACTCGCGCTGCCACCGCCAGGATCAGCACCGCCAGCCACGGACTCGAAGCCGCCAGAGCTGCCACACCGGTGCAAGTTCTCCTTGAGCCAGTGGCAAGACGAACACATTGCATCAGCCTGAGGTGAGCAAGCCGCTGGTGACGGAGGAGGTGGTGGCGAGAGCAGGAACGGCCTCGCACAGCGTCCAAGCCTCCAGAGGTGCTGAGCTCGAGCTGGCAGTCAAGCAGAGCTCCCGTTGGCGCGTCCAAGTGTCGGATGATGTCTCTGCTTCCTATCGGTCCGACCCATGGAACGAGCTTGCCAGCATCGCCAAGGCAGCTGGGTCACTCCCCTCGGACCAACGGAGCAGGACAGATCACTCTCCCTCATGTGCTGCATCTGGCTAGCGGATGAACGTCGGTACTGCATCTCCGGAGCGGCCATTACCCCCTCATTGCCTCGCTCTTCAGTCCATCGACCGGATGCACGTGGCGTGCCAAGAGTGGCTGGAACGATAGTGTCACGAACAGATCGCAGCGTCCTCTCGAAGGCCGGCTCCGGATTCTCGTGCGCCGTCCCCGCGTATCTCGCCAACGAGTCGTCACGAGCGAGGTCCGGCTCCTGTGCCGTCGTTGTGAGCGCCGATCCCGGGCTGTGCAGGTCCTCGGCCAGCGACGTCTGTAACGCCGCGTCAGCTCGTGCGCATGATCGGGCGGGGAGGCACAAACGGGATGGTGGGGCCGGCTGCTTGTATCGGCTCGCCTGCCTGCGCCATCGGCTCGCTCGGGTCCTCCGCGGCAAGTCGGCCAGTGTCGGAACGCCCAGCGCTTCCCGCGCTCTCGTCGTCGATCCGGGGAGCGCGGCATGAGACCAACCGAGGCGTCCTGCCGTCCTCATGGCGTCTGCAATGCACCCGTTGGCTGGCTCGCCCATGTCCAAAGGCCGCGCCGCTGCCACTGGCGGCGCGCGTAGAAGAGCGGCCGGCGACCCGATCCCTCGCGCATCCCGATCCGCCCGGAAGCTTGACGACCCGGCCACGACACGCCCTGGCATTGGGAGTCGAGCGTCTTGGGCTTGCGGTCGTCTGCTCGTGGCGCATGTGCCACCGTCACGGCGACAGTTGCCTAGCACGGGAGACTGCCAGTCGTCATTCGAGGCGAGACCGTCCGAGAGGAGCAGCCCCGCTTCGCTGTCTCGATCGCGCGTTGGTAACGAGCCGGCCGACAAAGCGGGACGCGCGTTGTAGAGGCCGCGCGGACGCCCGAGAGAGCCGCTGCGCCGGCGGGAAGCGAGCAGGAAGCAAGCAGGTCGCCTGGACTTTGCCGTCCGCCTTCGCGCGTCATTCGGCAGCCCAGTTTCGCACTCGCGCCGCCTGCTGTCCTCGACCGAGAGGCTGAGAGACCGAGAGCCCGGGGAGCATGAAGTTCCCGCTGCCGCGCACGCTGTTCCCGCCGGTGGAGCTCACGGGGGAGCAGGAGGACGTGTATGAGCGGCTGGCCAACTCGCTCATCCGCGAGACGCTCGCCGAGTACGACTCGTTCGTGGTCGACCACAGCCGCCGCGTCAACACGGCGCGCTGGAAGCAGGTCAAGCGGCGGGACGAGGTCGTCATCTACCGCGAGCGCACGCCCGGCGGCGCCATCCGCTCGCTGTCCACGCCCGGCGGCAGCGGCCACGGCGGCCGCGCCAGCCTGGACTCGTTCGACGGGTCGCTGGCGTCCAGCGCCGGCCCCAAGGTCGGCGGCGGCAGCTCGCTCGCGCAGACCATCCGCATGCCGCCGTCGACCCCGAAGGCGCGCGGCCGGCCGTCCGAGCTGGACCCGCTGGCGTCGCCCGACGCGTTCGGCGAGCGCCACAGCGTCGACGCGGGCGTCTTCGGCCGCACGATCGGCTTCCCGTCCTCGAGCGGCTCGGCGTCCGTCTTCTCGGACCGCCAGCTATCCGTGTCCTCGTCCTCGTCATCCTCGCGCTTCAGCATCTCGAGCCGCGCCGGCGCGCTGGGCGGCAAGCTGCCGCGCCTGCTGGCCGTCGGAACCATCCGCGGGTCGCTCGACGACGTCATGTACGGCATCGTGACGCCCAACGCGTCCACGGCGCGGCTGCGCTCGTCGTACCTGGACGACGACATCGCCGACTGCGCCGTGCTCGCGGAGCTCATCGCGCCGACGACGAGCGAGCCGTTCCGCTTCCTCGGCATCAAGTGGCTCGTCAAGGAGAACCGGCGCGCCGCCGCCTTCGTCTGGCCGCGCGACTTTGTCGTGCTCGAGCACTCGGGCGTCATGGTGCGGCCCGACGGCGCGCGCATGGGCTTCCACCTCATGCACTCGGTCGACGTCCCGGCGTGCCGCGAGCTGTCGGACCGCCGCATCCTGCGCGCCAAGCTCTCGTCCTGCTACATCTACGAGGAGAAGCACAACGGCCGCGTCGACGTGTACATGTCGGCCCACGTCGAGCCGCGCGGGCTCGTGATGGAGCGCATGGCGCTGCGGTCGGCCGCCAAGGCGCTCAGCAGCTGCTGGAAGTCGGTCGACTGCGCGCAGAGCAAGAAGCTCGCGTACTACCTGCAGAACGAGCGCCACTCGCAGCTGCCGGCGTCCACGCGCGCGGCGGCGGCACCGACCGCCATGCCCGTGCTCGAGGCGGCGCACAATGGCAAGAACTGCGGCATCTGCCACCAGCGGTTCGGCCTGCTCAACCGCGTCGTCACGTGCCAGCTGTGCTGCGAGCAGATCTGCTACCGGTGCCGCATGGTGCGCAAGCTCAGTTCGCAGCTGGTCGACGCCATGGTCACCAAGACGCCCATCGTCTTCTGCAAGCGGTGCGTCACCAACGTCAACGACGAGAGCGCGCACGAGATCGCCAGCAAGGAGATGTGGGATACGCGGCGCAGCACGGCCAGCGGCCGCCCGCGCTCGTCGTCCGCGTCCTCGTACCTCACGGGCAGGGGGTCGCAGCCGTCCGTGCGCTCGCGCCGCTCCCGCGCAGACAGTTTCTCGTCGGAAAGAGACACGTACTCGTCGGTGGTGCTCGGGCAGCACTCGTCGAGCGACTTGGAGAGCAGACGCAGCGGCACCAGCTCGACCCGCAGCGGGGCCAGCTCGACGCGCAGCAGCGACCGGCGGCCGCTCCCGGCGACGTTCGCTCGGCAGTCGTCGCTCGGGTCGCACAGCCGCAGCAGCGCGGCGCGGGTCAAGCGCTCGTCGTTCAGCCTCAGCGGCCCCATGTTCCAGAACACGGGCTCGACCGAGACGCTGTCGATCGCGGACCTGGACGGCAGCGACAACGGCGACGAGCGCGACTCGATCGCCATGGCCCACGGAGACGACCCGGTCATGCTGGACGACTCGCTGACGAAGATCCAGCACGTGGACTTCGTCGACATGCCGTCCAAGCTCGGCGACAGCGTCGACGACGCGGCACCGGCGAGGAGCCCTCCGCGCCAGACCCCGCCGGCGCTCGTGCGCCTGTACGACGCCGAGTCCAGCTCGCCCCCGCGGGTGTACACGCGCTCGACCGTGATCAAGGACGCCGCCGCCGTCGACTTTGAGTTCCGCATGAGTGAGCTCGCCCACGACTCGCAGGAGCCTCAGGACGCGCATGTGGTCGAGACTGAAGTCGTCGACGTCGCCAAGGCGGTCGAGGCCGTGCCCGGCACGACCCAGGACCTTCTGTCCAGCAGTATGTTCGACTCGGAGATGGCGCCGGCCGTCCACTCCGGCGCCAAGATGCCCGCCATGGCCGAGGACCTGCTGTCCAGCAGCATGTTCGACTCGGAGATGGCGCCGGCCGTCCACTCTGGCGCCGAGCCGCGCACTCGTGCGTACACGACGGCGCCTGGTGCCGCCGCCACCGCCGAGGACCTGCTGTCCAGCACGCTGCTCGACTCGGAGTCGGCGCCGGCCGTCCACGCGAGCTCCGGTACTGAGGCCGAGACGACGGTGCCTCGCTTCCGGTCGCACACGACGGCGACGCCCGCGGCGGGCGGGTACCAGAGCCAGCTGTGGAAGCAGATGAACGAGCTGCACAGCGTGGTGGAGAGCACGTACCAGGTGGCTAAGGCTAACACGGAGCTGGCCAAGGCGACCACGGCCGCGGCCGAGCGCCCGCGCAACTTCCGCACGTACTCGCAGTTCGGCTTCAACGTCGTCGGGCTGCGGCCCGCGCGCGCCATGACGACGCTGGCCGCCGCTTCGTCCGGCGCCACAGCCTGAGCCGGAGGCCGAGCCGGAGGCCGAGCCCGAGGTGTCCGTCCGCCAGTCCGTCCGTCTGTCCGTCCGCCCGTATTTATGTGGAGAATATACCCGGCAGCCGCCGCTCATGTCATGTTCCGCGTGCCGAATGGCGAGTGGCGTTGGGGGGACTTCAACGCGGTACGACCGTCACTCTTCCATCGTGGCATAGTGAGACGCAATGCCATGTTTTGATTCGAGACCAGCACTCTGACCGATAAAGCGGGATGCGGGCGTGGCTTTTCTACAGCTTTTTGATTGGCTGAAAACACGACATTACCCTGGAAACGCGCATTTCGGACCAATCCGCGCGCCAGGATCCGAGCTTCAAGCTGGCAAAACAAGAGCAAACAAGAGGAAACCCGGCCTTTCCCCCTCTCAGTCGCCATTTTCCCCGGCCGAAGCGCAAGCCCCCGGGTCACCCGGCGCCTCCGTCGTCTCCTTCCTCCATCTCCGTCTTCGTTCGCCGGCTTCCCCCCGCGCGTTCCCCGCTCCCTCGACCGGCACCCGTGTCTCCTCCGCATGTGGCGCCGTCACGCCGAGCCGCTGCGGGCCGCGCGCGCGTCGTGGGCCGCGGCCTTGTCGGCCGCTTCCGGCGGTGCGCGCGGCCCTTCCGGCGGGTCGGGCGACGCGTCGGGGCCGCTGGCGCTGGCCATGGGTGCGGCCGCCATCGCCGCGGGCGCCACGGCGGCGGGTGCCGGCTGGTTGTCGCCCGCCGTGAAGAGCGAGCCGCGCAAGGACTCGTCCAGCAACGGCAACAGCGGCGGAGGGGGCCTGGCGGCCGCGTCGACGGCCCCGCCACCGCCCAACGCGACGATCTTTGGGTCGACGGACAAGATGCGGCTGTCGCGGCGGTTCACGCGGCGCAAGCAGAAGAAGTACCACCAGTTCGTGATCGTCGGGTCGGGCACGGCGGCCCACGCGGCGATCGAAGCGATCCGGCAGGAGGACCCGCAGGCGGACATCCTCGTGCTGAGTGACGAGCAGGCGATGCCCCGCGTGGACTCGTCCGAGAGCAACAGCGGCAACGACGAGGACGAGGAGTCCGCGCACGACTCGCTCTCGGGGCCACTCATGGAGACGTACAACGAGTGGCGGCGCCACATGATGGCCAGGCTCGAGGACGACCCGAGCGACCACTACAGCGGCTACTCGGGAGCGTCCAGCAATCAGTATGGGCGTGGCCGAGGCGGGCGAACACCGCCGCCTTCGCCGCCGCTTACGCTTCTGCTGGACAAGAACGCGCTCGAGTTTGATGTGGAGAAGAACCGCATCCTGCTCGGCGACGGCACGGAGATCCGGTACGACAAGTGTCTGATCGCGTCGGCAGGCAAGCCGCGCCATTTCTACGTGCTGGACAGCGAGCGCATCTCGTACTCGCTCAAGGACCGCATCAACACGTGCACGACGCTCAACGACTTTGCGCAGCTGGACCAACTTGGCGCGCGCGACGACGTCACCTCGGTCATGGTTATTGGCGGCGGGTTCCTCGGAACTGAAGTCGCGGCCGCTCTAGCGACCGATCCCCGCAATGTCAACCACAGCAAGAAGCTCAAGACGCGGCTCATCTTTGTCGAGGCGGCACCCGCGAGTCACTCGGTCCCCCCGTACCTCGCTCAAGAGCTCGCTCGTCGGTTGATCGCTGCTGGCGTCGAGGTCGTGCCGGAGCACCTCATCACAAGCATCAAGTGCGAAGGCGACAGTGTGGAGACGGACAGTGTGGCGGTCGCGGCTCTCGGCAAGCACAAGACCAAGCAGCAGAAGCTCGTCGCGGACTACATCGTGCTCGCATCGACCCACACCGAGCCCAACTTGCGCTTTGGCCGTGGTGCGCGCAGTGGGTTCGAGATCGACGAGAAGAACGGTGGTATTGTCGTCAATGCACAGCTCGAGGCCATCTCGAGCGTCTTCGTCGCGGGGAACGCTGCGAGCTACTACGACCCGTACCTCGGACGCCGACGCGTCGACCGGTACGACCACGCGGTCAACAGTGGGCTCGTGGCCGGCCGCAACATGGTCAAGTCGCTCTCGGGGACCGGCAAGATGAAGGTGTACCGTCACCAGCCCATGTTCCGCAGCAACCTGAGCGGCCTGGACGTGCTGATTGAGGGCATCGGCGAGGTGGACTCGTCGCTGCGCACGGTCGGAGTGTGGGTCCAGCCGCCCACGACTCCGTCCAAGTCGGGCCCGCCCGGGAATGGCGCTGTCGTCGCGACGGATGGGACGGACGTCAAGCTCGAGCGCGGCGTCGTGTACTATTTAAAGGGCAACAAGATCATGGGGATCCTGCTCTGGAACGCCTCGGACGTCCTCGAGAGCGCGCGGCAGGTCATGCTGTCCCGCCCGGAGGTGCACGACAACGTGCTCGAGGAGCTCAAGCACACGATCTCGCTGGCGCCGACGGATTGGCTGCACGTCATCTCGAGCTGAGTGCGGAGACCACGTCGCGCGCCAGGTCTGCACGTGGTGGTGGGACGCGAAGCAAGGAGTCGAGGAGGAGTGTATCGAGTGACGTGGGGCCGTGGATGCATATATGTTTTTCAAGGTGCCGAGAACTGTCAGCTTGCTTGTCTGCTAGTGTCGAGCGAGTGGTCGGTCACACGGGTCCTTCTCACCGCTCACACTCGTGTTCGTGCACAGATTCAAGACGAGATCGCGGTCCTCAAGAGCGCGCGACCCGATATATATTACTCCCAGACTCCCAGCAGACGCCAAGGTACCGCCCACGCTCACATGCATCCTGCCACTTGGTCACTCACGGCACGAGCGTCTTGTGCGGCAGCAGCGACTCGAGACTCTTCCGTCCGCTGCCAGGACCGCTGCTGCTCATGAGCAGCGTCTGCTCCGTGTTCTCCTTGGCGAAGTGGTACGTCGCCTCGGCCACGCGCCGCAGCACCGAGATCTGGGCCCACATCTGCTGCTGCTGCTGATCCCGCGTCGACGCCGATAGCGCCGTGTTCGCGGAGGAAGACGACGCAGCAAGCAGCGACTCGGACGCGCGGCTGCTCGCTTCGCTGCTGAGGCTGTTGCTGAACTCGCCGCTGCTGCCACTGGTGAGCTCGTCGGCGTCGTCCAAGAGCAGCGCCTTCCAGTCGTCGTCGTCGTCGTCCGCCTCGCTGCCCAGCGGGTCCGCGGCCAGGAACAGGTCGTCCAGGTACGCGAGCGACAGCTCGGTCGACCGCGAGGATAGCTGCGCGTCTTCCCTCTCGACGTCGGCGACGGTCTTCTTGGCGCTGACGTTGCCGTCCGCGCAGACCGAGCGCGGGGATGTCAGGCTGCCGAACTCGCCGGCGCGGATCTCCTCGCGCGCGATGGTTGCGGCGTCGGCGCGGCTCGTGACCAGGACGCACGGCCGGCAGAAGGTGACAGGCACGCGGTGCGTCACGCGGTCGTTGCCGCCGCCCACGAAGCTCAGCGTCTTGGTCACCATACAGCGCGAGCAGAGCGCGCGGGAGCCACACATCTCGCACGCGGAGGACGACGCTGAGCCTGCGAAGGTCCCGAACGCGCGCGCGCACACGCTGCAATGGTGTGGGACTGCCTCGAGCTTGCTCGACTCCTTGTCATGCGCGAGCTGCCGCTGGGTCGCGGCCGTCCGGAGGCGCCACGAGAGCTTGCGGTGCTGCGCGCACACGACGGCGCGGCCGAAGCACATGAGTCCGCTGGCGGCCGACACGAGCGCGGCGCGGTCCATGACGCGGCCGTTGGGCTCGACCTGGCCGGTCATGAAGACGTCGACACGCGGGCCGCCGCCGCCGCTGAGCGCGCGCTCGCGGAAGAGGAAGCAGGACGAGATGCGGCTGCGCACGATGCCGAGGTCGCGCCGCAGACAGCCGCAGCGCTCGGGCAGGTCGACCGAGTGGATGAGGAAGTGGCCGACGCGCGAGCCGTCGGCGCGGTCCACGACGCCCGTCGTTTCGAGGTAGACGAGGTCGCGGGGAAGCACGACGGCGTCCAGACCCACGGGGTGGCGCTTGACGAGCCACTTGAGCCCGAGGAACTGAAAGGGGCGAGCTAGCGTCGGCCCGCGCATCTCGTGCAGCACTTGCGCGTCCACGACCTCGTCCTCGCAGTAGTCGGCCTTGACCATGACGGCGGCGGCCGTGGGCGACATGGTGCCGTACATAACGTCGTCCAGCGTGCCGAGCAGCGTGCCGACGCCCAGCAGCCGCGGCAGGCGCCACGCGGGCTCCTCGCCGCCCTGCTGGCGCTTCTTGCGCCGCGGCAGCCGCTCGCGGAAGACGGTGACGCCCTCGCGCGTCTTGACGGGCTTCCACCGCGCGCGGTTGACCGCCTGCGCGTCGGCCGAGTTGAAGGCGTCGAAGGCGGCCAGGGCCTCGCCCAGCTTGCGCTCGGCCAGCGCCTCGAAGGCCGCGCGCTCGGCCGTCGACAGCTCGACGGGCGGGAACGCGGGCGCGGGCAGCGGGAACTTCATGGTGCGCGTGCCACGGCGGAGATCTCGTTGTGTCAGCCACGGGGTCGGAGACCGGACATGAGCGGCGCGCAGCTGAAAAAGAACGCAAACGGGATGGGGATGCGCTCGAGGACCGGTGGTTTGACAGCTCAAGTGTGGCGCCAGCGGGATGCGGAGTGGCCGCGCTGATACACGGACTCGGCTCGTCCGCTGGACCAGACAGCGCGCTGGATTCCTCGCCGGCGTTGGCGGTGCGTTAGCAAGCGCCGCGCTCTGAGTCGCTCAAGCTTTGGCGCATGGGCTTTGGACAACACTCGCCCGGCTGTGGACGCGAAAGCCATCATTGTCGCGGCGTTGCGCGGCGTCGACACTTGGCGGGTCCGTCGGGCAGCACTGGGGCAGCGCCAGAGCTGCGGCGTCCACCAGGCGCAAGGCTGTCGATGGCTCGGCATGGACGTCCCGCACAAAGATTGGCCGTCACGAAGACTGGCCGTCATGAGGACTGGCCGTCATGAGGGCGATCGGGTGTCATATTGGACGCGACGAAGTCATCGAGGAGGTCGAGCAGCTGTCCAGCTTCAACTATGACGTATGGGAGGTTGGAGGGAAGCTCGAATTGGACAGCACAGTGATTTGGACATCTCGACATGCGGCACAACGGGTTCATGCGCTTGCAGAGTGGATTACATGGACGGATCATCATCACCAGATACATGGCAGCCACCGGCAAAGTCGCCAAATGCCTGTAAGCACGAACGCCGAGCGGCGTGCCACGTGCGACTTGCTGCGTGGCGCTTCGTCAATGGCCGTGGAGCATAGAGCAGGCGTCGCACACGACAAGCTGCTGGTGGTCTCCAGGTCGCGAAGCTGCTCACTCTCCGGCCGTTGGCCTCGAGAAACCATGCAGGCGCCAGCCCATCGATGCGCGTCACGCGACCCGCTTGCTGTTAGTCGCGCGCTTGGACCACCACCAGGACCACCACGACCGTCGCGCGGAGGTGCCCCCTCCGGAGATGGCAGGTGACGGAGTATCGCCACTGGTGGGTCGCGCCGTACCAGAGCGTGCACCGCCAATCTTGCGAGCATATCGCCGCCCGATGCGCAACTTGGGGGAACGGCGACACCATCTGCTGCTGCAGCAATAGCTGGTAGCGCCTCCACCACCATAGATGCATTCTGTCGACGCTTGTGCGCACATTACCCGCTTGCCTCTAGCATGTCGAACTTCTCCTTCGCTCGCGACTTGCTGCTAATGGACTCGCGACAACCACGACATGCTCTTTGCCATACGAATGTGAATCATCTCGGCTGCCAATAGAGAACCCCGGACGCTCGCAATGACTAAACCAGCAGGACATGGCACTCTACGCTGTGTTGGTGTCGACACAGCCACACAGTGCTTAATCTCGAGTTCATCGACGCCTGCACGGCGAGCGCGTGCAAGAATGGCGTTCGGAATTCGAGGCTCACACTTTGAATGGACAGTTGCGGACGGCAGCACGATCGGTGCTGGTGCCTCGCACACTTTATCCATCCCGGCGTCGGCGCGGTGCGCAATCGCGAGCTGTTGGCGGCGAGCAGTGCCTGGCAGCTCTGTTGTTGTCTGTGGAGAATGGAGAGATTGTCATGCTTTTGTTTGGTGGCGCGTAGGACAGTTATACCCCGCGCTCAGGAGTCCAATCGTTCTGAAGGCAGCAATTGGCGTGTGTTCCCACTGATGCAAGCGCTGTCTGTGTGCTTCTTGGCATCACACGTTGTTTGACTGCACCATCACTACATAGCGAACTGGCACTGCGCTGCTGAGAACGACGGAACGGATCATCGCCGTGCCAGCGGTCATGAACCGACGGAATGAGCGCACCTCAGTTCACATCCTTGATTCAGTGCAGCTCAACTCGCCATGGCGGTAGTAGCCTTCAACTCACGCGGTCCGCTTGCTGTTGGTCTCGCGCTTGGATCGCCACCAGCGTGATGACCGCCCACTCCTGCTGTTTGCGGAGCTGTCGCCTCCACTGATGGCGCGCGCGGCGAGGCGCGTGACGGAGCGGCGGCATTGGTAAGCGCAGAAGACGACGCCCGCCAGCACGAGGCCGACCGCCATGAAGAAGAGTGCCCACCCAGCGGGAGACGGCGACAGCTCCAGCACGAGCGTCAGGAGGATGTTGACGAGCGGGCCGGCCACCAGCAGCACGGCCACCAGCAGCGCGCAGATGGCGAACGATGCGAACGCGCGGAAGTACGCGGGCCCAAGCAGCGCCTCGAGCACCACGAGCGGGTTCCACATGGCCGACAGGTGTAGCCGGTCGGCAGGCTCGGGCAGGAAGGGGAACGCGTTGGGCTCGTTGCGTCCCAGTCCAGCTGCGCGAGCTGCCGCCGCTCCCTCGGGAAGGATCTCGACGGACAGAAGCATGTCGGCGGCCTTGACCCGCGCGCCGGTTGCGTCGTCTCGCGTCGACAGCGTCAGCCACCGCGCGTCCTCGGGGTCGTCTGTCTCGACGCCCATGCGCTGCAGGAACGACCGCACCAGTGTGTGTGCGTTCTCCATCTCCTCGGTTTCGTCCTCGTTGGCAGTTGTTGTGGATGACCGTGGAGATCGAAGGAGCGGCCGGCTCGCTTCAGAAGTGTCGTCGTCCTCCTCGTTCGCTTCGTTGTCGCCAACGTCAATCACGTGCTCGCGAGCTGCTGGGCGACTGACGGTGGCGTCGTCTTGACCGGCGTGCGCCACACTCGCGTACCCGCCGCTCTGGCTATGCTGTCGACGCGATGGGGACGACGAAGACGCCATGCGCTTGGGCTTTTGAGTGCCGAACACGCTCACGATTTGCTTGCTGCGGTACGCCTGCTTGAGGAAGCTGCTCAGGTCCAACACCGTATCGGCGAGGCAGTCGTCGTACACCACGTCCTTGTCCCACAGCTGCAAGTGGAGGTGGCCGCGGTCAGCCTCGCTCTCGCTCTCGATCGGCAGCTGGACGGGGAACTTCATCCGCCAGTTAAAGGCTGCCCGCCCTCGCTTGGCGCGCCAGTGCGTGTCCGTGAACTGCGCCTCCTGTTCCTTGTCCTGCAGCCAGCACTTGACGAACAGGTCGCTGAGACTCGTAAAGTCGCCGGCCACCACGTTCTTCAGCTTGTAGATCACCACGCGCACTTCGAAGCGTTGCACCGGCGGCAGGGAAATGTCCACGGGCTTGACAGCATGCATTTGCGCGCCTGTAAGAATGTCCACCCACAGCCTCACGTGACCGCGGGGGAGCGAGCTCGAAGGGGCGAACAGCGCGCGAGTCTCCACCGGTCGGTTGGCGGTCTCCATCCCTTGCCACTTTGACGAGAACCATCGGTCCTCGAGGTCGATCATCGTGCCACCGACCAGCTCGTCGTCGGTCGAGCTCCCCGTCAATGCTTTGGTCAGCGAGAACGCGTCGTGATCCAGCACGTCCACGTGCAGCTCCGACGCGCCGGGCAGCTCGGCCTTGAACTGGAACATGGAGTGGAACTTTGGCGCGCACGTCGATTTGAGCGAGCTCTCGCGCGTGTCTGCCACGTGCTCCCGGCGCTTGCCGTCGCCGAGCGTCACGCGCAGATACGGATCACACTTGTTGTCGTGCGCGTCCTTCGGGATGAGGCCGCTCGCGTCCAAGATGTACACGCGCACGAGATACGTCTGCGGGTTGAGGAACGCGTCGAGGTCGGCGAACACTGGCGGCTCATCCCGCGACTTGAGCACGCGCACGATACCCTTGAACTTGCCGACCGAGCGGTACGCGTTGAGCACGGGCTCGCGGGAGGCGTCACGACGCACCAGCATGTCACCGCGGAACAAGGAGTACGTCTCGAAAGCTGCGTCGAGCTCATCCTCAAGCGCGCCGCTCACGTTGCGGCGGTTTAAGAGGTACTCCGGAGTGTCTTCATCGTCGCTGTCTTCGTAGTCCCCATCGCCGTCTGTGTTGGATCGTAACCCTGTCGATGAGAGCCTGCCAGCACCAGCGTCTTCTGCTTCGTTGTCAACGCGACGGACGCCATCATGATCAGACGGACTGAAGCTCGAAAGAGAGCGCACGACAGTCGTGGGCACGGTGCCAGGAAACGACGACAGGTCCGTGCCGCGATCAACATACGGGTTCGCGCCACTTGGTCCGCAGCTCTCGTGTCGTTCGACGAAGATCGGGTTGGGCTTGCCGTTCGAGCGGCGAAGTTTCTGTCCCAGATCGATCGAGCACACGCCAAGCACAGGCGTGTAGAACCCGCCGAGCAAGCGGTCTGACACGGTAACATTCAGTCGGGGTGCGAACAGCGCGTCGACCGGCATCTTGACCGGGATGAGCACGCGCTGGAGGAAGTTCGGGTTCTTCGCGCTCGGCTTGGACGACGCGTTGGTGAACTTCGGCTGGTTGGCCTTAGAGATCTCGCCGATCTCGAACTTGACAAAAGGGGACGCAAGAGGCACGAACCCTGGCGGTTGGAGACCGCGACAACCCAGACAGGTGATCTCCACGAACATGTCCTCTGCCGGAGGTCGGATGGATGGCGGCGGAGCCACCACCGCACCTGGGGAGTCCTTCTGGATCAGGTCGAATGACAGCAAGAGCTCGCCCTCCGAGTCGCCCTCCTTTTCGAACGAGATCGAGTGCCACCGAGGCCGCGGAGCCGCGTACGCGCCACTCTCGAGCTGTTGCGCGTACACCGTCGATGAAATGGGCTTGAACTCCGCCAAGCTGAACTTGATGCCACCGATGAAGTCGTCGGCGTGGTATGTGTCCTTGTCGTAGACCTGCAGGGATAGCTTCGGCAGGAACTGCTGCTCTTGTGGCAGCTCGATATCCAGCACGACTGTCTCGTAGAAGCAAGGGTCGCGCGTTGCCATGCGCGGCGCCACTTTCCCTTCCACACCAGCGCAAGACACTTGGACGTACGGGTCGGAGAGCCCGTTCACATCGGCAGCAGGCAGGCACCGTCCCTGATACACGTGCACGAACAGCGTGTACTTCATGTACACGATGTGCTTGTTGGCGTGCTGACGCCATGTGTGCGTGATGTCGCTCGCATCGCTCTTGTCGGTCTCCGCTTTGTCCGCCTCCAGCACCAAGTTCATGAGCAGGTTGCCTGTGAAGTCTCGGTCCTTGAGGTCGTTGAAGACCGAGTCCTTGGTGAGCGTGACCCACTGCGGTGGCGGGAGCACCAGAGCGCCGCTGTCCGCTCTCTCCGCCGCGAAGATCTCCCTCGCGGTGTATCGCGCGTAGCAAATGTATCGCGCTTCACTCATTTGAAGACGCACGAGGTGCACGAACACATCGGGCAGCTGGTCAATGTCGCTGGGGAGCTCCAGCGCGGGCAGCTCCAAGGACTCGCCCCACTGGCAGATGCCAGCCACATTCTCGACACGCGCGCTCTCGATCGCGTGGCTCCCGATAGAAATCCGAACCGACATTTGCGTGTTGCGGCTCCAGTTCGTCCTGCTTGCGAACATCGGGATCTCCGTGCCGTAGAAGAGCGCCGCTCGAAGAGTGTACTTCTTGGTCGGCGGCCCAAGCGCGGGGTTGGAGATGATCCTCGCGTGTGGCTTGTCGTTTGTCGACTTGGTCGCATCTTCTACCCGTAGAGAAACAAGCAAACGTCCGCGGTACGTGCTCGCATACGCAGGCTGCGTCTGCATGCGTCGACAAGAGGTCGAGTCCACGACGTATCCCACTGGCGGGCCATACAGATTCGCCCACCGACCCTCAAACTCGTCTGGACGCTTTTTCACTTGGGCGAACGAAAACGGCCGGAGGATGTTGGCAACCAACTCGTTGGCAGTCAGATCGGCGTCCCAAATCGAGATGAAGATCTTGTCGCTCATCGTCGGGACAAGCACAGGGAACCACAGCTCCTGGTTGAAATCGACGGTGAGGCGCTCGGAGCCTTTCACGGTCATGCGCTTGGTCTCCAGCACATCTTGGCCAGCGAAGTAGACCCGGGCGAACGCATCGATACCGCCTTGCGCGAGCATGCTTTGATCCATGTTCGGCAAATCCTCGCCGCGGATGATCGACACGACCAAGTAGGTCAGAGTCTGCGTCACTCGAGGTGGGACAAGTACCAGAGACTCGATGTCCTTCCTCGACTTGACGGACAATTCATCCGGCTCATCTTCACTCGCATCGCTCAGTAACTTGGTTTTATCGCCTGGGCCAATGACAACGACAGACAACCTATGCATTTCAACAATCGAAATCGTTAGAGTCTGCCTCAACACCTGTGCCAGATCGATCACAACGAGCGAGAAACGTACTTGAGATATCCCTGGATGCTGTCGCTGTTGGACTTCCCATTGCCGACGAGGGCGACCCATTTCCGCTTGAGCTCATGGCCTGGGCGGAAGTAGACGTAAGGGATGTCGATGCCGAAGTACCCGATCAACTCGTCTCCAAAGCCTTGAGTCCAGCCGAAGTTGGAGGCGTCGGCATCGATGACGGAGACCTTAACACTGCCCTGCTCGACTGTTTCCTTGTCCAGATCACGAAATGTGAAGAAAAGTGTCTCGTCGAAGACGCACGAGAGCTGCTTCTGCTTGACACTGGTGTATTGTCGCTGGCCGAGGCACTCGATGCACACAACGGGATCGCACAGGCCGTTGAGGTCCATTGGCTTGAGGTCTCGAACTTCGATGATGCGCACCTGAACTTGGTACTCGCCTGACTTGAACTCGATGTTCGCGAGTGCTGTCAGCATTTTCTGGTGCTCATCTTCTTGCTGCTTCACCTCCGCTTCAGTCTCTGGTTCAGTTAGGTCGATGTCCCCAGAGGCAGTGGCGCCTTGCTTCTGCTGCTGATTATGATCACTGTTTCCTTGCTTCCGAGCAGAATGCGTTGATGCTTTCTCGCTGTGGCTTGTGTGATCGTGGCCGTCGCAGAGACCACATGACGTCGGGACGGCAGTCAAGCTGTCTGTTTCGCCTTGATCAATCACCGCAGTCCTTCGGTCGATGAACTGCGTCTCAATGGCGATGCAGATTCTCCCACAGCCGTGGTCAAGTTGCCGGTCTGGGCTCAAGTCGCTGAACATGTTCTTGTCCTCGGCTTTCGACTGGTCTTCGAGGCCAAGCCAAAAGACTTGTTTCGCATCACCAAACCGTTTCTTGAAATCGCTCAAGTTGATGAGGCACCGGCCGATGAAATCGTTGATCAGCATGTTGCAGTCTTCGACATCCAGTTCCAGAACTTGCTCCTCCGATGGCGTCATGGCGAAGTAGAATCGCTGTCGCCACTTCGGGTTGAGTGTCTGGAGCTGGGTCTTGGTGGTCTGCGACTGGTTCTTTGTGCAGTGAAGCTTCACCAGGGGATCGCTGGTAGCATCCGGGCCGGAGCCGTCACACGCCTTTAGATCTCGAGCTTCGAGAACAGAGACAACGAAAAAGTTGGGAGGCTCGCTCGACCCTGGGGCGACAACAGTAGCTCCAGCACTGGAAGTGGCGGGTGACGTGGTTGGTGGGATAGGCACGGCTTTTGCTTCAGAAGGAGGTGACGCTGCTGCTGCTGGCAGAGGAGCGCTTGTAGGCGCAACAGACTTCGTCTCCGCGTCATCAGGCTGAGATGTGCTTGAGGTTGCGGCCTGCGTCGGAGGTGCCTGAGTTCCAGCCTTTGCTGCCTTTGGGGAGAGAACCCGCGCCGCTTTCGTCTCGAACTTGGGCTCGAAGCGAGCCTCCACAAACAGCTCGCCGCACGTCTGGCACGAGGAGGTCACGTTACTCGACCTGGTACCAGACGATTCGTCCATGATCAACACAGCACAAACCTCTTCGTCGTTCTCGTTCATCTTGAGCGGCAGCTTATGCTCTTTCTGTTCCATCAATCGACACGTAGAGCGGTTCAGATGTAGCACCAAAGCAAGCGCGCAAGTGATGCGTCAGCGTGTGTTTGTACCGTCACGTCCGCCTCAAGCCCGGCGATGGGCAGCACCGCGAGTCCCAGAAACGCGTCCTGACCGCGCGGGTTGTTGGTGAACACCTTGAACGTGACGGCGTCGCCCAGCGGTTTCTTGACGCCGAAGGTGAAGTCCTGGCCCCACACCGGGTCGCTCGTCGCGGTCTTGGCCGCCGACCGCAGCGTCACCTCTCCGCAGCTCGCCTGGCAGTCTGTCAGTCGTTCACACAGTCAGTCTCCTTCCCTCTCCGCCACTATGTTCAGGCTGTTTGAAGCACTCACATGGGTCCACGGCGTCGGCCGAGACCGTAGCCGCCGAGGTTGCCGCCGCGCCAGAGCCCACGCCCGCGGCGCGCAGCACCTTGAGGCGCATGCGCGGCACCGTCGAGGCCATGGGGGCGCAGAGAGAGACCGGAGACGCACGAGGAAGCAGGAGGAGGGTGTGGCCTGTCTTGATAGGCTTCAGGCTCGGATGTGCGTCGGCCGGGGGGAAATCCAGAGTGAGGTGCTTGACGATCGTATCTTTTTTCCACGGATTGTACTGATTCAGGTGAGGTTCTGGCTTCAATATGGTTTGCGCGGACCAATCAGCGGGCTTGGATTAATAGTGGAGTGATGGTCGGTGGGTAAAGTCGACCGTCACTCTGGAAGCAGGGCCATACGATGTCCAAGTGAAGCGATCTTTCTGGACGCAACGAGTGATGAAACCCGAGGGTGACTTGGTGGTCGTATGGGAAGCTGTGATTGACTTGTCTTCAGTATGCTGCGACTCTCTTGATCAGCCAAACGTAGCGCGCATGGCATGCTGCTGCTTCTGCTGCTGCTGCTGCTGCTGCTGCTGCTCTGACTGCGGCTGCTCCTCGCGCTCGTACTCGTTGGCCATCATGAGGAAGAGGCTCTTGTACAGGTCGGGCGCGTCGCCGTGCCAGTACGTGCCGGCCAGGTGGTTGCTGTCCACGCGGTAGACGTACCAGCGGCCGCGGTCGAAGCGCTGGGCTCGGCCGCCCTCGTCCACGTCCTGCTCGTCCTCCGCGTCTCGGGGGAACCTGTCGATCGAGATGTGCGACTGGCACCGCTCCATGGACGAGCCGGTGGCGGCCAGGGAAGCGCTGGAGGTGGACGCGGCTAGTGACGGCGGCTGTGTCGGGTGCGAGTGGCTCGAGATGTCGGCCTGCACCTCCTGCGGCGTCGGGAACCACGGACGCAGCATCGACCGGATGTTGACGGCGCCGTCGTTGTGCTTCCAGTGGTCTGGGTCGAAGCCCTCGGCCAGCGTCGGCATGGACTGTGCGCGGCGCTGGATGAGCCACTTGAGCCCGTACATGGACGGTAGCTTGGACACATCCAGCTGTCTGCCACGCTTGGCCAGGTAAGCGACCAGCATGGCCGCGACGACTGCCCGTCCGCCTCTCGACCACTTCAACAGCCACTGGAGGGACGACGGCAGCCCGAGCCACCGCCCAACGCCTCTGGCAGTTGAGCGAGAGACGAACGCGACTGCCAGAAGCGCTGTCAGCGCCGCAGCTTCGTGTGCTGGCACATGGACCGTGCGGGGTGACGTGGCGATGCTCATGAGGAAGAGCTTGTCCATGTGCTGCAGCGTGGCGTTGCGCTGCATGCGGTGCGTCGGCAGCGTGTCGAAGATGACCGTGTCCTTGGACGTGTCGAGCGGCCCGCTGGTGGCCACGACCTGTCGCAGCGACAGCCGCCCCCAGTGCTCCATGCGCAGGTCGAGCGCGGCCTTGAGCGCCGGGAAGCGCATGCACAGCTTGACCCACGTGCCCATGACGATCGCCAGCAGGTGGATCGCCGTGCCCATGCGCACCTTGCCGTCCCGCACGCCGCCGACGTAGCTGAGCGTCGAGCCCGTGAGCGGTCCGGCGATGCTCACGATGCTGCGCACCCACCGGTGGCTCGATCCGACACCGAAGAAGTCGGCGCACAGCAACTGGTACAGCTCGATGGCCGTCGTGGACCCGAAGCTGTGGCCGAGCAAGTGCACCGGGTTGTC
>JAADYF010000039.1:0-58680 GCA_023338175.1 Phytopythium delawarense
GAGTCCACACCAAAGATCGGAGCGTTCGCCGTATCAATCAGGCGAGTGTACTCCTGCTCTTGCGCAATGCGCTCCGTGATGTCCTGGCCAATGCCCACCATTCCCATCACCTCACCCTGCTCGTTGTACCGAGGCGTGGCGTTCAGCAAGATCTCCACACGACGACCGGCCTTCGTGATCAACGGAAACTCGAAGTTCGCCGTCTCCACACCCTCGAACGCAGTCTCCAACACGCTCCGCACTGGCACACGATACTCCTTCGTGATGAACTCCTCCACCAGGTCCTTGCCCATCACTTCCTCGTTCGTGTACTGTGTGATCGTCGCGGCCTTCCGGTTCCAGATATTCACGCGGCCGTTGATGTCCACGCCGAAGATCGGAGCGTTCGCAGTGTCGATCAACCGAAGGTACTCTTGCTCTTGCGCAATACGGTCCGTGATGTCCTGACCGATGCCGACCATACCGATCACCTTCCCGTGCTCGTTGTAGCGCGGCGTCGCGTTCAGCAGAATCTCCACGCGCCGACCAGCCTTCGTGATCAACGGGAACTCGAAGTTCGCCGTCTCCACACCGCGCAGTGCCTTGTTCAGCACAAAACTCACCGCCTCGCGGTAGTCCTTCGTGATGAACTCCTCCACCAGGTCCTTCCCCAACACCTCGTCATTGCTGTACTGCATGATGTCGGCCGCCTTCCGGTTCCAAATGTTGACCCGGCCGTCCGAATCCACACCGAAGATCGGAGCGTTCGCCGTGTCAATCAACCGCGTGTACTCCTGCTCCTGGGCGATGCGCTCCGTGATGTCCTGACCGATACCCACCATGCCCTTCACTTCGCCGTGCTCGTTGTACCGAGGCGTCGCATTGAGCAAGATCTCCACGCGCCGACCCGTCTTCGAGATCAGCGGGAACTCAAAGTTCGACGTCTCCACGCCTCGCAGTGCCTTGTGCAACACACTGCGCACTGCGTCGCGGTACCCTTCCGAGATAAACTCTTCCACCAGGTCCTTCCCCAACACCTCGTCATTGCTGTACTGCATGATGTCGGCCGCCTTCCGGTTCCAAATGTTGACCCGGCCGTCCGAATCCACACCGAAGATCGGCGCGTTCGCCGTGTCAATCAGACGCGTGTACTCCTGCTCCTGGGCGATGCGCTCCGTTATGTCTTGGCCGATTCCAACAATACCGGATAACTTCCCGGTATGATCGTAGCGAGGTGTAGCATTGAGCAGGATCTTGACCTTCCGCCCGGACTTGGTGACGAGTGGAAACTCGAAGTTCGCGGTCTCTACGCCTTGGTATGCTTTCTTGAAAACGGCAGCGACCGCGTCTCGGTACTCTTCAGAGATCAGCGTCTCGACGAGGTCGGTGCCCATCACTTCATCTGGTAGATATTCACTAGTCTGTGCGGCCTTCGAGTTGAAGATCACCACTCGTCCCTGCGTGTCGACACCAAAGATCGGCGCGTTCGCCGTCTCAATCAGCTTCCTGTACTCCATGTCCTTGGCGTTCCGTTCCGTCACATCTTGTCCGATGGCGACAATCCCGGCCACCTTGCCTCCGATTTCGAAGCGAGGTGTCAGGCACAGCATGATCTCGACGCGAGAGCCCGTGGCGGTGACCAGCGGCAGCTCGAAGTCGCCGCCGGCGATGCCGGTCTCTAGGCTGCGCGCAATGTTCTCCGCCACCATGTCGCGGAAGTCCGGGTCGACGATTGGGAGCAGCGGCTCGCCGATCAGGTTGGCGCTCGAGTAGCCGGTCATGTCGGCCGCTTTGCCGTTCCAGACCGTGATGTTGGCGTCCTTGTCGAGCTCAATGATCGGCGCGTTCGCTTGCGTCAGCACGTCGGCGTACTGCCGCTCCAGCAGCGTCTGCTGCGTCACGTCCTGTCCGATGCCGTACACGCCCGTGACTACCCCGTCGGCGGTGCGCAGCGGCGCCCAGTTCGTCAGGATCTGCACGTTGCGGCCCAGCACGGTGCGCAGCGGGAGCAGCACGTCTTCAGTCGTGCCGCCTTGGGCCGCCACGCTCTCCTCGATCGTCGCGAGCACGTCCAGCTTGTTCTGCGCGCCGTACACGTAGTCCTGCAGCGATGCGCCGAGCACGGCGGCGCGCTCGAAGCCCGTGACCTCGACCATGGCGCGGTTCCACATGGTGACCACGCCGCGTGCCGACACGCCGATCACGGGCGCGCGCGCGCCTTCCAGCATCGCGAGCACCGCCTCCTGCGGGACGGCGTTCATGCCGCCAGCCTCCTCCTCCCCCGCCGCCGCCGCTCGCTCCTGCCGCTTGCCCGGCCCGCCGTCGTCGTCCATGCGCCGGCCGTCGGTCCTTCCGTCCTTCCGTCCTTCCGTCCTTCCGTCCTTCCGTCCTTCCGTCCTTCCGTTCGCCCGCCTGTCCGTTGCCGGCGCTGATCGGGAAGTGGCTCGCTCAGCTGTTCCCTCCGTCGGCTTTTCCTTTGCCGGCTTCGGTGGCGACGGCGAATAAGGTTGGACTTGGGGTTTGTAAGGGAGAGATGGGCAGCGCGATCTCCGCCGTGGACTTGACCTCCCCTTCCCCTGTCAGCCACAATTATATCTTGCTTCAGTTTTCTTCCAAGATACTTTTGATTGAATGCATTGATATAGAGTGGATTGGCTGGCTTTTACCTGGTTTTTAGAACGCCAAGCAACAGTTACTGGTGCAAACAGGGCATGCTGGGTTCAAAGTAACCAGGGGTACGTTGTACCCCTGCAGCGTGAACCCATGCTGACGATGGGAGGAGCTCTTGGACGGCTTGAAGCGACGCGAGCCGCGACCGACTGACTCCTCCGCCGCCTGCTCCTCTTCAACTGCATGCGGATTGAACACAAGGAGTCGTCTTGACTGTGAACGAGTCTCTCGGACAACCATGGCTGCCACCGCCACCGAGCCGCGGTACCCTCCGTGGCTGCGGCGCGCGCTGGCCAAGAGCGCCGAGAGCAGCCGGATCCGGTCGCCGACCGACTCGAAGCGGACGAGCGACAGTCGCAAGACGCAGGTTCCCGCCAAATCTACTGCGCCTGTTACCGTGTCAGGGTTTCCGTTGGCCGCTGACGAGGCGGAGATCGTGTGGGATGC
This sequence comes from Phytopythium delawarense, assembly GCA_023338175.1. NCBI lineage: Eukaryota > Oomycota > Peronosporomycetes > Pythiales > Pythiaceae > Phytopythium > Phytopythium delawarense. The sequence goes on from JAADYF010000039.1 coordinate 3,097, forward strand.
TGCTGCGCGTGACGACGTCGGGAGAGTCTCCGCCTACGTCGACGAGCACAAGCAGCGCGTGTTCGTGCGGCGAGATCTTCTCCGACGTGGCGGTGGAAGCGAGTCCCTGCTGCACGTTGCTGCAACCCACGGGTCGGTCGAGGTCGTGCGGTTTCTTGTCGAGTTCCTTGAAGCCAACTTCTCTCACGACACGCAGCGGCAGGCGGTCAACGCCGTTGACACCGTGTACAGCAGGACCACCCCGTTGATCGCCGCTTGCCGCAGCTCGGGTGGCGTCGCTGTAAACCGCTTGGAAATCCTCAAACTACTCGTGCGTAGCGGCGCGACCACGACAGCGGTTGATGCTCACGGCGACAACGTGCTCCATTGGTGCGCGCGCAAGGGGAGCGCCGCGCTGCTGCGCTTCTTCCTGACGGAGACCGACGCGAGCGGTGGCGCAGCCTTCGCGCGCAACAGCAAGCGCGAGACGGTGAGTTGCCAGCGACAACAGAACAAGGTCTCCACTCTCTAACAAGTCACTTTGCTGCTTGTAGCCCCTGGATATCGCGCAGCGACAGCTTAGCCACAACCGAACGCTGACGACTTCGACCGTGTACAACCTGTTGCGCAACGTCGACCGCGAGTGCAACCTCCGTCTTCGAATCCAGCTCATCTGTCGTGGACAGGGAGCGCTCAGTGCTCAAGCAATGGCTCATGACAGCGACCAGCTCAGACGATGCATCGAATCAGCGGAACTGCTCACACAACGGAGCCTCGTGCTGTGGTCGGAGGCGCTGAAGCAGGCGGAGAAGCATAGGCAACGAGCAGAAGAAGACAATGCCACGACAGCCAGCGAACGTGCAAGGTCGCAGGCATCGGAGTGGCTCGAGAGTAAGGATGGGAAGGCGTATGTGAAGAAGCAGGCACCCGTGGCCACTGCCGAGCTCAAGCAGCTGATCCAGAACGGCATCGTCCCCAAACCCAAGGATATGAAGAAGGCAGCCGCGCAGTACGCAGCCGAGTCGTTCGCCCAAAAGCAGGTGCAGAACGCCACGCAGGAGGCAACCAACGCCTTCCGAGCCCAGCGACCGCCGTTCCCGAGCGTGGGAGTCATTTCGACCGCAGCAGTCACCAAGCTGCTCGGTCTCTGAACTCATGGTTCGAGCATCGTGAGAAAAAGGCTTCCACCTCGATAAAGCATTTGCATCCGTCGCGATGTTGCACAAACGCTTGGTGAGGCAGACAGACAGGCACGGGAGTCTCTTCAACGCAGCCGTTGGCAGTGGTGACTCTTGACGGGTTGCCATCCCGACGACCCCTCGCCCGTGCTTCGGATTGCAAGATCGGACATTGGGGAGCCCTCGATCGCCTTCCGCCCGCGAACGCACGCCTTCCCCCGCCTCAAGACCAGCTTCGACTCGTTTGCTGCTTGGTCGCTATGAAGGCAACCGCGCACAGGAGCACGGAGAGCGACGCCAAAGCCATTGTGAGTAGCACGAGTAATATGTATATCTCACTGTTGCGGCAACGGATGCTAACTCGAGGAGCTTGACCGCTTCAGGCCCACGCCGCGAAGGCCGATGCAAAGGTATTCGGTGCTCAACTCGCGTACTGCAGAGCTCATCTTCGATGCTGATCAATGCTGTCTCTTGTTTGTTGTTGTAGCTAGCGACCAGTTCCCGAGCCGCCGCGCCAAGAGACGAGAAGCGCAGGTTCGTCAGCTACACGCTTCTTCAAGCGCTCATCAAGTCCTAATTCTGCGTCCTCGTGCCTCGCGCCATCGTTTCCGTGCAGCCCACTGCACACTGACGATGGAGTCGCCGATGGGAGTCCGGGATCCAGTGCGGGCAGTCGCTTGTCGGCTCCCAAAGCCGAGCTGAAGGAGTCCAAGCTCAAGCAGCCCGAGGTCAAGATCACCGACCGCTACCGCGTCTCGTCGGCTAGCACCTCATCGAGCTCCGTGGGCTCCAGGGCAGGCGGATCGGCCGCTGCAGCTGCCACCAGCACGAGCAGTGGCTTGGCACCGACCAAGAAGCTGCCGCCGGCTCCCGAGCGGCGAGACTCGCCAGCCACCTCTCGCGCAGAGGGGAAGCACTCGACCCGCGATCTGTCACTGCACAAGGTGCGTAGCGTGCAGTCGTTGGCGAACGAGATCCGTCGCATCCGATCTCTGCGCGGTTCAGACAAGGACGACGCGGATAGTCACCGCGAGCGCAGCGAAGCCGGCACTAGGCAGCAGGCGCGAGTCGCGGCGGACGACAAGGCGAACCCGAAGAAGAAGAGCAGCATGCGATCCAAGATCACGCTCGAGATCGCTGACCTTGAGCCTGTCCCCATCCGCTCCGAGCCCAACGAAGGCCGGGCCGAGGCAGGTCATGGCTACAAGCATGTGGAGAGTGGAGCTGCTCCACCGGCATGTAAACCCACGCAGAGCCCAACGTTCAGGGGCTCGCCGGTGGGCTCGACGGGCAAGAAAGGGATCAGCCGCAACTTCGTGCAGGGACTCGGCGCCGCCTTCCAGCTGGACTTGCAGCAGAGCCAAGGCGACGGCGTTCAGCAGCTGCACAAGTCGTACGACCTGTCGGCGTCCGGGACGTTTGACGCCGTCGGGTTCCAGATCAAGCAGACCGGTCTCACTCGTTCGCCGGATCGGGATGTCGACCGTGGCAACGACCGCGGGGTTGGTCCGGGAAGCGCCTCGACGCCTCAGCCGCTCGTCAATACCAAGAAAAACCTGGTCAAGCTCGGCGTCCTTGGTCGTGGCGCCAGCGGCGTCGTACACAAGGCACTGCACATGCCGTCGCTGCTTCTCGTGGCCGTCAAGGTGATCCCCGTGTTCGAGAACGAGAAGCGGCACCAGCTGATTGCCGAGCTCAAGGCCCTCTACAATAACCTGTCGACGCTCTCTGACGACGACGCAGCGCCGCGAACACGCTCAGTTGCCTGCCCGGAGATCGTATGCCTGTACGACGCCTTCATGAACCCTAATGAGGGCAACGTGTCGATCGTCGTGGAGTACATGGACGGTGGGTCGCTGCAGGATATCGTCGACACCGGCGGCTGCAAGTCGGAGAGCGTGCTGGCCAACATCTCGTTCCGCGTGCTCAAGGGGCTGCAGTTCCTGCACAGCACGCACCAGCTGCACCGGGACATCAAGCCGGGCAACTTGCTCATCAACCACTTCGGCGACGTCAAGGTCTCGGACTTTGGCATCGTGCGCGAGATGGAGAACTCGGTCGCCAAGGCCACCACCTTCGTCGGCACACTCACTTTCATGTCACCCGAGCGCATCGCCAGCGAGGTGGGTGCCCTCTGCTCCGGCTTCGTGTGTGAGATGGAGATAGCACTGACACTGACACTTGTCTGTGTGTTCCCGTGTCCAGGAGTACTCGTACAAGTCGGACGTGTGGTCCTTCGGGCTGTCCATCATGACGTGCGCGCTCGGCAAGTTCCCGTACGCGTCCAAGGGCGGCTACTGGGAGCTGCTGCACATGATCCGCAACGAACCGGTAGGTCTCGATCGCCTCTTGCGATGCACCGTGGCTTCACGCACTGACTGATCGTTCCGGCCTGGTGCAGCCGCCGCATCTGCCCGAGGGCGAGTTCTCCACGCTCTTCCGGGACTTCGTGGACAAGTGTCTGCGCAAGGACCAAGCGGAGCGCTGGAGCGTCAAGCAGTTACTGGACCACGAATTCATCCACCGCTACTGCGACACAAGCCGCGCGGCCGGGAACCACCCGAGCGGAGAGGGAGACAAAGACAGCGGCGATGACAATGACGACGCAGGCGCCAAGAGGCCCGGCAGTGGTGACGACGGCAAGGACCAACTCGAGATGGACGAGATCGTGCACAAGGCGGTCGAGTACTACATGAAGGAGGCCAAGGAGCGCATCGCCGAGCACGGCTACTCGCTGGACGACACGGCCGCGTGGATTCAGCAGCTGCCGGCCATGCAGAAAGCGTACGCTTCGCTGTCATCGTGTGCATCGCTTCGACTGGGACTGACCGACCGAAATGATCTCGTGCCTTGCGATGATGAACCACAGGAAACTGACACGGCTCGCCGACCAGATTGGCGTGAGCCGACGGCTGCTGTGCGCCAAGTTCCAGTCCGCCATGAACGAGCTGCTGCAGGACATCCACGAGGTGTACGTCGACGACCGCAAGGCCGCCAAGTGAGCGAGCGAGTCAACGACGACGAGCATCCACACACTCGCTTCCGAAATGACCTGCGATATAAATTACCTCGTGCATATCCATACATCACATGACGGCGCAGGCGCCTTGGTCGTCGCTCGCCTTGCTCTTCTTCTTGACGTCAACGCTGCCGACGGCGCTCTTGAGGCGGAAGGAGAAGTTGCGCCGCAGGTACCCGAGCACGGCGCGGTTCTCCTTCTTCAGGAGCTGGAAGGCGTCCCGCAGCGACGCGTGGTCGTCCAGACACACCTGGCTCTCGTCCATGACGCGTTCCGTGGCGAGCTGCACGCGGAACGCGGCCTTGGACACGCGCATGGCCGCCACGTACGCTGACGAGCCCTTGAGCGAGTGGCTCTCGCGCCGCAGCACGACGTAGTCGCTGGTCGCGTATGCCGTCTCGATCCGGCCCATGTACTCCTCGCACACGGACGCGTACTTCTCCAGCAGGGTCATGAAGAGGTTCTCGTTGCCACCGCACTGCTCTACGCCCTTGGCGTAGTCGATCGGGTCGACGTCGGGGATCGGGATGTCTTCCGGAACGACGATCGAGGCGGTTAGTGAGCGCGGACTGCTGCTCGGCGCGTTCGACGACTCGCTGCGGTCGTCACGCGCCTGGTTGGACCCGTCGTCGCTGCTGCGGCGCAAACTGTTGTACTGGCGCATTTGCGACGGCTTGGACGCATTCAGCGCGCTCGCCGCGGCCTGGGAGGCGGCGTACACGTCGATGCCGCTCTGCTTGTACGACGAGGACTGCGCGTCGGAGACGGCGTCAAGGTACAACGACTGGTTCGTCCCGTGGTAGAACGATCCCGAGGTCGCATCAGGGGCTGCTTCCTGCTCGATGCCTAGCGTGCGACTGATCGTGTCCGACGTGTTCGACTGGTTGCTCTTGCCCTCGCTCACGGTCGTCAGCGCCATCAGCAGCGACTCCTGGTCCATCATGGACGGAAGACCCCCGCCGCCGCCGTGGCTCAGCATCATCGGGTCCTCGAGCTCGAGGTCCGAGATGGCGCGGTCCAGGTCCAACGCTTCCTTGTGCGTAGACGCTGGCACCAAGTTGGCAGCGCCCGGGTCGGAGTACTCGCCGTCGTCAGACATTGAGCTAGTGTCCCGAGACTTTTGCCCAAGGAAGCGAACGCGCATCCACTTGCGCACCGCATTCCTCAGCGTGTTCTTCGAAATGGGCTTGACGACGAACTCGTCCATACCAGAGTCTAGACACCGCTTTCGATCCCCACTCATCGCGTACGCCGTGACGCCGATGATCGGGATACGCGGGATCTTCATCTCCCGCTCAAACTTGCGGATGTTGCGCGTCGCGTCGTACCCGTTCATGATGGGCATCTCGCAGTCCATCAGCACCAGGTCGTACGACTCGTAGTGCTCCTTGTACGCCAAGTAGGCGTCGCGGCCGTTGATCTCCCATTGCAGCAAGTGATTGTCCTCCATGAAGAAGCTCTTGACCACCTCCCAGTTGAACTCGTTGTCCTCCACCACCAAGATGCGCGCGTGCTTCGGAACCACATCCTTGATTGCCGCAGCGCTGTTGGCTCTGGATAAAATACCTCTTTCCGCCGACAGGATCGCTGGGAACTTCTGGGGATCAATGAGCATTTGGTCCTCTTCAATGCGCCGAACGACAACTGTGAAGAAGAACTCTGAGCCCTCACCCAGCCCGCTCTCCACGTCGATCTCGCCGCCCATGAGCTCCACGAGTTGCTTGCAGATAGCCAAGCCGAGGCCTGAGCCTGTCGGGTTGTTCTTGCGGGTGCGCTCGAGCTTCGTGAATAGCGAGAACAGGCGAGACTTCTCTTCGTCATCGATGCCAACGCCTGTGTCGATGACCTGGAAGAGCAGCTTTACAAACTGCTTGGAGAGGTCGGGCGAATGCACGACGCTACACTTGACCGTGATCGATCCTTGGTTGGTGAACTTGATCGCGTTGGACAGGAGATTCAGCAGCACTTGGCGCAGACGACTGACGTCTCCGATCACGCACTTGGGGACGTTGGGCGAGCACTGGAGCGACAGCTTCACGTGCTTCTCGCGAGCTTTGAACTTAAAGATCTCGAGCGAGTAGTCCAGCAAGTCCTCCATCTGAAACGGATCCGACGAGATCTCCATGTGGCCCGCTTCGATCTTGGACAGGTCGAGGATGTCGTTGATCAAGTTCAGGAGCAAGGACCCAGAGATGTACGCCATGTGAACAAACCGCTCCGTGGTTTTCTCCAGCGTCTGCTCGCGAAGCAGCTCCAGCATGCCCAGCACACCGTTCAACGGAGTCCTGTCGGCATAGCAAGTTAGTAAGCTTTTTCTTTTCCTTCACACAAGGTACGCTGATAGACAAGAGAACGCACCGTAGTTCGTGGCTGAACGAGGCCAAGAAGTTGACTCGAGCCGCTTCCATGTGCTTCTTGGCTGTGTAGTCCTGCCCCACGCCAATGACGCCTCGAATGTTGCCGTGCATGTCCTTCTTGCTGGATGCATTCACCAGCAAGAGCAGGGCCTTCCCACCAGCAGTGGTCATAGGCAGCTCCATCTCTCCGACGTCGATACCGATCAAGGCCTGATTGAGCAGTTTGCGCACTTGAGGGCGGTTCTCCGTGTTGATGAACGCGTCCACGAGCGATAGACCCAGCACCGACGACTTGTGGTAGCCAGTGATCTCTTCGATCTTCTGGTTCCACTCGTTGATGCAGCCAAACGTGTCCACGCCAAAGATCGGCGCATTGGCCGTGTCGATCAGGCGGAAGTACTCGTGCTCTTGGGCAATGCGGTCAGTGATGTCCTGGCCGATGCCAACCACACCGACGATGTTGCCGTGCATGTCGTTCCGTGGCGTCGCGTTCAGCAGAATCTCGATTCGAGTGCCAGGTCGAGTGATAAGCGGGAACTCAAAGTTCGCCGTCTCAATGCCAGCGAGAGCCTTGCTGAACACCTCCGCAACGATCGGCCGGTACTCCGGCGAGATGAATGTCTCCACGAGGTTCTCGCCGATGACCTCCGCCGTCGAGTACTTGGTGATCTGTGCAGCCTTCTTGTTCCAAATGTTGACGCACAGGTTCGCGTCGACGCCGAAGATCGGCGCGTTCGCCGTGTCGATCAACCGCGTGTACTCTTGCTCTTGAACGATGCGATCCGTCAAGTCCTGACCAATCCCGACGACGCCGACAATCGCGCCATGCTGATCCAACCGGACAGTGGCGTTCATCCGGATCATCACGTTCTTGTCGCTGCCCTTCTTCTTCAGCGCGACCTCAAAGTTGGAGGTTTCGTCTCCTTCCAGCGCCTTGGAAAGAATGATGTCCAAGGCGTCGCAATACTCGTCTTCGACAAAATACGACAGCATGTGCTTCCCAATCACTTCCTCCTTGGAGTACTTGGTGATCTCCGCCGTCTTGCGGTTCCAAATGGTGACGCATCCGCGCGTGTCGACGCCAAAAATCGGAGCGTTCGCCTTCTCAATCAAACGAGCATACTCCTGCTCTTGCGCGATGCGGTCCGTGATGTCCTGGCCAATGCCAACCATGCCAATCACTTGAGCAAGCTCGTTGTAGCGAGGCGTGGCGTTCAGCAGGATCTCCACGCGACGACCGGCCTTCGAGATCAGCGGGAACTCGAAGTTCGACGTCTCCGTCCCGTCCAATGCCTTCGAGAGCACTTGTCCGACCGCTTCTTTGTAGTCTTCCGAGATGAACTTCTCGACCAGGTGCTCGCCCATGACATCTTCTGTCGAGTACTGCATGATCTCAGCGGCCTTCTTGTTCCAAATGTCAACCCGTCCATCCTGGTCGACACCGAAGATCGGTGCGTTCGCCGTGTCAATCAGCCGAGCGTACTCTTGCTCTTGAGCGATACGATCCGTGATGTCCTGGCCGATACTCACGACGCCAACGATCTCGCCGAGCTCGTTGTACCGAGGTGTGGCGTTCAGCAAGATCTCGAGACGCCGACCGTCCTTGGTGATCAGCGGGAAGTTAAAGTTGGCCGTCTGGACGCCATTCAGCGCCTGTGACAGCACGAGTCCGACGGCTGACCGGTACCCTTCCGAGATAAACTCCTGGACGAGATCCCTCCCCATGACTTCTTCGGTGGAGTACTGTGTGATCTCCGCGGACTTCTTGTTCCAGATGTTGACGAGACCCGTGATGTCGACGCCAAAGATCGGAGCGTTCGCCGTGTCGATGAGGCGACTGTACTCCTGTTCTTGCGCGATACGAACAGTGATGTCCTGGCCGATACCGACGACGCCAATGATGTCTCCCTTCTGGTTGTACCGAGGCGTGGCGTTCAGCAAGATCTCCACACGACGACCCGTCTTCGTGATGAGAGGGAACTCGAAACTCTCCGTGCCAAGCCCAGCCATCGCCTTCGACATGACATCTCGGACGCGTGCCTTGAAGTCGTGCGGGATGAACCCGTCCACCAAGTTGGCTCCACGAGCTTCATACACCTTGTACTCGGTGATCTGCACGGCCTTGCGGTTCCACACGTTGACCCGACCGTTCATGTCAATGCCGAAGATCGGCGCGTTGGCGGTATCAATCAGGCGCGTGTACTCTTCCTCCTGGGCACGCTTATCGGTGAAGTCTTGGCCAATGCCAACGACACCGGTAATGTTGCCGCTGTGGTCGTAGCGAGGCGTGGCGTTCAAGAGAATATCCAGCTTGCGGCCGCTCTTGGTCACCAGCGGGAACTCGAAGTTGGCCGTCTCGGTGCCCTCGAGGGCCTTCCCCAGCACATCGGCGACCTCCGCTCGGCTTTCCTCGTGGATAAAGCTCATTAGATTCTGCCCGATCGCGTCGTCGTATGCATACTCCGTCGTGGTGGCGGCCTTCTTGTTCCAAATTGTCACACGGTTCTCTTTGTCGACTCCGAAGATCGGGGCGTTGGCCGTGTCGATGAGGCGGCTGTACTCCTGCTCCTGGACAATGCGCTCCGTGATGTCTTGGCCGATTCCAACGACGCCGACGATGTTCCCCAAGTGGTCGTACCGAGGAGTGGCGTTCAGGAGGATCTCAACCTTGCGTCCGTTCTTGGTGATCATCGGGAACTCGAAGTTGGCAGTCATGATGCCTTGCAGCGCCTTGTCGAACACTGCGGCGACCTCGTCTTGGTAGCCTTCCAAGATCAGGCACGACACGAGGTCGGAGCCCATGACTTCTCCCGGCCAATACTCGCTGATCTCGGCTGCCTTCTTGTTGAAGATCACGATGCGCTTCTCCGCATCCACGCCAAAGATTGGCGCGTTCGCCGAGTCGATGAGCTTGCTGTACTCCATGTCGTTTGCGTTCCGCTCCGTGACGTCTTGCCCGATGGCAACGATGCCGACAACGGAGCCGTCGTCGGAAACCTGGGGCGTCAGAGACAGCACGATCTCGACGCGAGAGCCCGTGCTCGTGGTCAGCGGCAGCTCAAAGTCGCGCAGCACCGTGTTCGTCTTGATCGTCTTCGAAATCGCCTCCTCCACCACGACGCGGAACGTTTCGTCCACGAAGTCAAGCACCGAGCACCCGACGGCACGCTCGACCGGGTATCCCGTGAGCGACTCGGCCTTGGGGTTCCAGATCGTGATGACGCCCTGGTTGTCAAGCTCGATGATGGGGGCATTCGCCTGCATGATGACGCGCGCGTACTGCGTCCCGCGGAGCCGCCACAACGTCACGTCCTGGCCGATGCCGAGGATGCTCGTGACTTGGCCCGACGCCGGATCGACATCCGGCGTGAGGCTCACGAGCAGCTTGACGTTTCTCCCTCTCGACGCCGTCTTGAGCGGGACCGTGACCTCCGGCAGCGCTTCGGCCGGGTTCTTGAGTGCGTCCGCGATGCACTGCCCGACAAACTCGACGCTCGAGTCGACGATGAACGCGGCGAGCGGTTTGCCTTGCACGTCTGCGCACGTCAGGTTGGTGATCGCGGCCAGCTTCTTGTTCCAGTACGTCACACGGCCGTCCGCGGAGACGCCGAACACCGGCGCGGCTGCGCGATCCAGCAGCCGTAGAAAGCGCGGGTCGGCCAGCGGAGCGGTCGCGTCCGCGTCTGTGTCGTTCGCCGCACCCACCTTGGTCATCGCGCCGCGCTTGTCGGCGGGCGAATTCGTCGGCTGTGGGCGGCCGCCATCTCTACCCCTGCGCGGCATTAGCTTCGCGTCGCTTTGGCTGTGGCGCTCTGTCGCGTCGCAAGCGAGCGTTGAGGCGGAGATTCCTCCTCCCAGCGCCCCACTCGCCCCACCACTGGTCGCTTCTTCGACTGCGAAATCCTCGCCGCCGCTATTACGTGCCGGTCTTCCGCCGCGGAGCCGGCAGACGCGGCGGGGTGCAGTGGTACTCGCGGCTTCGTGAGCCCCGGACTCAAGCCAAGCGCCCCGTGGTGTGTAGCAGCGAAGCTACTTGCTGCGAGCGACTCCCTAGGGGAGACGAGCAGATGCAGAAGCGCGGAAGAAAGGCCCCGGTCGGCGCTGGAAGCCTGGGTCGGCCGGCGCTGGCTGGCGTCCGGACCGACGCGCCGCCTTGAGCCTCAGACGCGCCTGCCCGTGCGCAGCAGGCCGGTCGCGATCGCTCGCTCGCAGCAGGTGCCGGAGACGCAGCCGCGGAGACCCAGACGCAGAGACCCAGACGCTGGAGACGCAGCAGCCTCGTCCCGTCGGCTGTCGCGCGAGTCGAGTCGAATCGAATGGGGCTTTGACTGGCCGCGGGGAGGGAGGCCGGCGCCATCCCCAAGCCCAAGAGCAGCGCAAGAGCGGCCGGCCAGCCAGCCGCCTGTCTCCCCCTCCGCCTGCCCATCAAGCAATCCCACGCGAGCGGCGTCGCGACCAGACCACAGGGCGAGGAGCTCCGGACGGATTTTGTCCAATAGTAGTGGAGAATCGCGGTTTTAGACGAATCAGAGACCGTCAACAGGCGGTGATGGGTGTGGTGGAGAAGGCAGAATGCGCGTCGCCATGTTCTCCCGCGTCCGACCCAGCGGCCGATGGAAGTCCGTGGACGACGGTGCGTCCGACGGAGACCGACAGCGACTTTGACGCATTACGTGCGGGCGGTGTGGGTGCGCCACCTCACGAAGACGCGGGGCGTGGCGAGCGGGGCGAGCCCAAGGCGCCACCTGTGGTGACTCGGCCGCCGCCGAGTGCTCCGTCTTCGTCCGACATTACAGTTGGAAGCGCCATCACGCGGCTGCACATGGCAGCGACAAACAACAACAACAACACGTCTTTCTGTCAGGCTGTGAAAGCAAAGCCGAGCCTGCGAAAGAATGGACACTTCAGACATGTGGATTCCCGTGAAGTAACTATTATGAGATATTATCGTTACTTTGGACTGTGTTGGGTTCATCTCAGTCGCCTCACAAGTGACGAAATGTGGGTTCACTTCAACGGCGATGATGATGGCTGGCACCAGCACTTCGCCGCGTCTTCCGCTGCACAAGCAGCAGCAATCGTCTCTGAATGGCATGGAGTGGCGCGTCGTCGAATGCTTTGTCCAGCACACAACGCTCTGGTTCGTTGAGGAAGGCGAGGGGAGGCAAAATCAAATAGATTGGTTTCCAATGCCATAGCGCGAAGCCTCGCGAAGTCTCGGAGGAGGGGGGGAGGGGAACGCACACGCCAGCTCAACCTAGTCTTGTCACGAGAGTACCGAAAAGCACTGAGCGACAAGAGCAGCCAAGGTGCTGGCGGTGGCGACCACAGCACGAGCCGGGGGCGGCGCACATCAACAGCAGCCGCTGCTCCCAGTCTTCTCCACCTTCGCGTCAAGTCTTCGGCCGCGGGTGCGGGGCGCCGTGTTGGAAAGCAGCGCCGGGTTCTCCAAGATCTGATGAGGCAACACCACGCCATTCAGCATCTATGACAGCCATGGAGAGTGCCAAACACACATGCACACACCTTTTGGACAACTTCGTTGAAGACTTGCTGGATGCCGATCTTGGTCTTGGCGCTGCTCTCGACGAACAGCATACCCTTTGATCTCGCCCAGTCCTCCGCCTCGCGACGGCTCACGACTCGCTCCTGGCGAAAGGGATCACCATCCATGAGTGCTCGCATGATGCGCAACATGGCCAAACGCAATCGCGCGCACCTTGTCAATCTTGTTGCCGACCAGCAGCTTCACGACGTCGCGGCCCCCGGCGGGACTATACACCTCTACTTCTTGCAGCCACAAGTCCAGATTCTCAAACGTATCGCGCCGGGCGACATCGTACACTGCGCACGAGGTGGAGGTCGCGAGTCAGCACTCTCGACGCACAGCTGGGTATGGACAAGGTCGTACCGAGAACGATGCCCTGCGCTCCCCTGTAGTACGAGCTGGTCAGGGTCCGGAAGCGCTCCTGACCGGCCGTGTCCCAAATGGTCATCTTGATCTTCTTCCCGTCCACCTGCATCATCTTGACCTTGAAATCCACACCTGATCCACGCACACAGCACGTGAGCGTCAGTCAGCCCTCCGAAACGAGCACGCTGCCGAGACAGGAGGACGCACCGATGGTGCTCTGCAGGTTGTCGTCGAAGGTGTCGTCCGTGAACCGGAGCAGCATGCTAATGTCCGTCCATTCAGCCGCGTCAGTTCCGGGAGAAGCGTCCTTTTCGCACCGCCCGACCGGTCGGCTCACCTGCTCTTGCCCACGCCGGCGTCGCCGATCAACAGCAGCTTGAACAAGTGGTCGTACCCGTCCATCGCGCTGCGCAGGTGCGAGCGTCACCCCGCCGAGTCAGCCAGTCAGTCGCGGGAGCAACTCGCAAGCAACACCCACCCACAATCTCACTCACCTGCCCTCTCGGTCTCTCTCTCTCTCTCTCTCTCTCTCTCCTGAAGTCTCTCTCTCTCCTGAAGTCTCTACGAAACGCCACGCGGGTCGCCCGGGCCGCAGGGGAAGCGAAGCGTCCGCTCTGTCGCTGGGGCTCGCACGGACGTGCGCCGGGGGCTCCTGCTGCTGCTGCGGGCGCCGAGACGCAGGCTCCTTCCGGGTGATCGGCCGGTCGTTCTTGTGCTTTTCGCTCGCGCGCTCGTGTTCTCTTCCCGATCGCTCCGCAGACCTCACCGACGCATCCTAAACTAAGTGAAAGTGAAGCCTAAAGTAAAAATACACACCGTGTTTTGATGTAAGATTGTCAATTGGCACCCTATTGAAAATCAGTACTTGCCGTAGTTTAGTAGTTCTAGCGTTATAGTTTAGTCTCTCCGAAATCATAAGACTATATTGATTGATTTGTTTTTATCTGAAAATAAAAGTTTGGACAAGAACTCACCCGGTTTTGATGCAAACTATGAGTTTGTATTGATTTAAGGCGTCATTTTAATATATTATCGTCATTCCTTTATATTGAACACTCTGCGGACGTTTCTTTGTGGATGCACACACTGGAGTCTGGACGCCGACATGCATGCATGACGGCCGCTCGGTGACGGCGTCTGTTATCTATCCGATGGAGTGTATTAGGCGCTGGGTGGTCCTGGCCGTGTCGTCTGGGCCGGGCCGGCCGCTACGACGCCGCGGCGGCGTGGGCGAGGCGGAACAGCTCGGCGACCTTGGCCATCACCTGCTCGTACGTCGCGGACGACCGGTCCTTGAGGCCGATCGCCGCCAGCACCGGCAGACCGAGCGGGACGCTGTCCGGGTGGAGGCAGGAGGAGTGATAGTTCCATCAGCGGGCGTGCAGAGAGGAGAACAGATGCGAAGGAAGCGAAGGCGCGACGGTACCCAAAGTGCTCGAGGAACTGGCGCGCGTACACGAGCAGCAGCGGGTCGTCTCGCCGGCCGAGGCGCACGTGGATGTCCGGCTGCAGCTTCCCGCTGATCGAGTCCTTGTGGAACGCCTCCACCTGCGCAGGCAGCAACAACGTTCAGGAACGACCCGTCCTTCCGCGAGCGCACATATATGCAGCCGCACCAGCGTGCCGAACGTGCCCAGCTGCGTCACCGCGATGAACACGCGGTCCGCGAAGATTGAGACCGCGAGGTCGGTCGGGACGCCGTCGATGACCTGCCGCCGCCATCCATCCGTCCCCCCCCCCGCAGGAGAATCAAGCCGCAGACGTGAGCGCAACGCCCACAACACCACTTCGCGCTGCCATCCAGCGCCTCGCATGCAAATCCGTGGCGGTGTTCACCTCGCGGGCGGCCTGGGTGTGCAGCGCCGCGGGGCTTGCGTCGGCCATTTTCCCCCGAATCCGATCGTTGATGAGCTCGTTGCTCGGGAGTTGCCCATGAGGCACATCGTACTTTGCCGAGGTGATGTGCCACATTATTTTCGAACACAAACCCGTCATTTTCGATCGATCGCAGATTTGACCACGATCGCAAACAGTCACGTCCAATGATGAACCGCTCGTGATGAACCGACCATTGAGCATGCCCAAAGGTTCTTTCGTGATGGTCGCCGTCGCACGTCGGACTCGCGGCCAATCCATCGGCCTGGCGTGCGTGCAGGCTGCCATTATTACGGTATATGCCAAGCCGAGATCTTCAAGGCGAGCTCTGGATGGTTCATCGAAGCCAACAGTCGAGCTTCCCCCTTCTGCTCTGTGTGAACAAACCACCAGAACCTTCATACCGTAAACCTACCCGAAGCGCTCGTAAATACTGTCCTTTGATTGGTTCGAGACTTAAATCCCAGCCAATCAGATCGCACCATGCTCAACGCCCCTCGTTGAAGTTGAAGAAGCCGCCCGTCGAAAGAGCGAGCGGCTCAGGCTCAGGCTTAGGCTGGCGCTCGCTCTGCTTGGGATCCTTCTCTTCATGGTTGCCGCTGTCGACCAAGCTTTAGTTCAATCACTTCCGAAAATCCCGGGTCGACCGCAAGCCGCTCCAGCCTCCCACCCTCCAAGCCTCCCAACGTTCCTCGATCCCGATCGTCGCCGCGCTCTTCATCATGTCCAAGGTCAACTCGGTCGACAACGGTGAGGCGTCGCTGAGGTGGTGAAACAAATGCTAGGCGGCTGTGATCTCACCTGCAACTGTGTGACAGAATCGTACGGGAGCCCGACCAAGTCCGAGTGCCTGGAGCTCTTCCGCGCGCTCAAGAACAAGGACGAGCTGTCGCACTCGTGCCGCGAGATCATGGAGATGATCACGGCCAACGGCAACGGCGTCATGGAGAACGACCCGCTCAACACGAGCGGCGGCCGTCGCTCGCGCGGAGGCATCAGCCACGCGGCCCTGCAGCGACGCTACACGGGCAAGATGTCAGGCGTCAGCCTCTCGGGCTGAGTGATCGCGGCCGCCCGTCGTCGTCGTCGTCGCCGTCCATGCGTGCAAGCCAGTCAGTCCAGTTGGGAGGGCCACAGTGAGAATGTTGGCCGCCGCAGCGAGCACCCGCGCGCGCGTGTCGAGCGCGACGTGTCCGAGCTGTGAAGGAGCCAGCCATATACAATACACGCGCCACCAACGCCATTCAAACCTCTTGAGCTTCCTGTTTTCCCTTTCAATAGCCCACGCGATCTTGATCAATCCAAACAAAAACGCCGACATGTATGGAACTGGGTTATTCGTTGAATGGGTTTTTAGCACTCTAATTGCCCAATAGTCCAGCCTGCCAATCAACCAACCGCTCGCTCCACACCCAGCAATTCACACCCAGAGCAACTCACATGGAGGTGCTGGCGCGTCGTGGGGCCGGCGGCCGCGCGATGGAGGCCGCGCACGGCCGCGGGCGGCTGTTGCTCGCGTCCTACCGCACCAAGCGCAGCCAGGCCAAGCGTGCGGCGGCGCAGGGCGTCGTGCCGGCTGCGAGCGACAAGAAGGAGAAGCCCTCGCGCGAGAAGAAGAGTTGGAGTCATGAGGGCAAGCACCGCCACGAGGACGAGCGCGCCGCCGCGCTGGCCCAGGCGCAGGAGGCGGAGCACCGGCCGACGATTGACGAGATCGAGCAGGAGTGGAGCGCCATGCGCGCGCGGACCACCGTGATCCCACCGCCAGTTATGCCCGCGCGCACGCGCAAGGAGATCGAGAACACCATGCGCATGCGCCGCCTGGGGCTGCTGCCCGAGGACGCTGACGGCGAGTGGGACGGGTACGCGGAGAGCAAGGACCGGCCAGAGATGCACGCGGGCCGGCCGCGCCAGCACCCGCTCAACTTCCAGCATGAACGAGAGCAGAGCGGCCGGTACCCGTCGCGCCGGCCCGTCGCCGCCAAGGACAAGCAGTTCACCAACATGGTGTCGGCGCCGGAAGAGGTCGTGGAGCGTGCGTTCCTCATCCCGGACGAGCCGGACCACCCCAAGGCGCTGGACATCGCGGTCATTGGCCGCCCCAACGCCGGCAAGTCGTCCATCATGAACGGTCTGCTCGACGTCACGGTGCGTGAACTCTTCTTGCTTGGCTGGGCGTCGTTGGCGATGTAGGCAGACCGGAGCTAACAACGCAGCATCACCGCAGGTGTCTGCGGTCTCGGCCAAGTACAACACCACGCGTGACCGCGTGCTCGGCATCCTGACGAAGAAGGACACGCAGATCACGTTCTACGACACGCCGGGCCTCATCAAGCCAAAGTACGTTCGGGCTGCGGAGCAAGACGGCGATTGTGAGCTTCTCTGACCGTGATTCTATTGCTCACCGCCACAGGGAGAGCCATGAGTACGTGCGGTCACTAGTCACGACCGCCGCCGAGACGGTTGAGAGCGTGGATATGTCAATGCTGGTGGTAGACGCGGTCAAGCGCCTCGACGAGGCTGCGATCGATGCGATGGCCAAGGTTGTCACGACGTCGGCCCAGGTGGCGTCGCCCATTATGCTCGTCATGAACAAGTACGACCTTGTGGGCGAGCGCGAAGAGGTCAACATGAACCTGAAGATCAAGGACATCTCCGAGATGATCGAGGAGATCTACGCCAACAACTTTGACGCCGACGAGTCGTCGCTCGAGCTCGACCCCCTCGCGTACATTGGCGACAACTCGCTCAAGGTGTCGGCGCTCAAGGGCTACGGGATGAAGCGCCTGAAGAAGACGCTCGTGTCGCTCGCTGTCGACCGGCCATGGTGCGATGCGAGTTTGTACATGGGCCGTGGCGTGTATGGGTATCTGACAGTCGTTGCGGGTCCTCCGTCTCTAGGAACTACCACTCGTCCATGAAGTCGGACCAGTCCGACCTGGACCTGGTGACGGAGATCATCCGCGAGAAGCTCTTCCGCCGGTTCAACAAGGAGCTGCCCTACACGTTCGAGCAGGAGAACGTGTACGCCTCGCTGTGTCTCGGACGGCGCGGTAGAAAGAGTCGGCTGACGCGTCTCGCTTTCTGTCGACTGCAGCGGCTGGACCAAGTTCAAGGACAAGAGCGTCCGGATCGACCAGGACATCTTTGTGCGTGGCGCCTTGCTCGGCTCAACTGGATCGCTTCTCTTGCTAACAACCCCACTCCGTGTTGAATCCCCAACTTGCCAGGTCCCGGCGGCGCGCGTGCGCAAGATGGTGGTCGGCCGCAACGGCGACACGATCCGCTCCGTGGGCATCGCTGCCCGCCA
Organism: Phytopythium delawarense; assembly: GCA_023338175.1. NCBI lineage: Eukaryota > Oomycota > Peronosporomycetes > Pythiales > Pythiaceae > Phytopythium > Phytopythium delawarense. Next base: position 20,729 of record JAADYF010000039.1, read on the forward strand.
GGAGATCGAGGAGCTGCTCAAGCGCCCCGTCCACCTCTACCTGAACGTCCGTGTGCGCTCGTAGGTCTCCTGCGTCCGGGCCATCCGACACCTCGGCAGGCTTGCCGCCATGCTGGCATGTCTTGGTTGAACACGATCCAAAACCCACTCTTCTGCTTTCCGATAATAACCCAACCACCCAGAACTGGTTGAAACGTTCAAAAACCCGTGAAGCTTCTGGAAGTGACTTCTTGGACAGATCATTTTCGTTTTCCCAACCACGATGGAGTTCAAGCACGAGGGCAACGCGCTGTTCGTGGAGGAGGCGTACGCGGAGGCCGCGGCCGCCTACTCGCGGGCGGTGGAGGCGCTGCCGAGGGACGCGGACGCGCTGTCTAAGCGCGCGGCGGCGCTGCTCAAGCTCAACAAGCTGCGCGAGGCCGCGGCCGACGCGGACCGCGCCATCGCCATCGACCCGCGCCTGCCGATGGCCTTCATGCGCAAGGGGTGCGCGCTCGCCGCGTTTTGAGGCTGCTGGGCTGATGAGAGAGGGCTCACGGCTGTGGGGGGTGGCCGCTAGGCTCGCGCTGTTCGAGCTGGAGGAGTACAAGGACGCCAAGGAGGCGTTCCAGGGCGGCAAGGCGGCGCTCGCGCCGGACGCGGACGAGCAGGCGGTCAAGCGCTTCCAGACGTGGATCCGCAAGTGCGACGCCGAGATGGACAGTACGCAGGCACTTTTTGAGTGTGTGCGCGGTGGTGAAGGTGCTGACGCTGGGCTGTCGGGGCAGGCGACGATGAGGCGGAGGTGGTGATCCCAGACGAGCCGCTGCCGGCGACGAAGAGCGCTCCGGCGAGCAACCAGAAGGCTGCCACTCCAGCTCCAGCCGTGGCTGTTGCTCCGAGCGCCTCGATTCGGTACTACTGCCTCTGAATCCGTTGTGTGGGGTGCCAAAGCCTGACGGGACTTGTGCTCGTGCGTGTGACTGACTGACTGCCTGCCATGGCAGCCATGAGTGGTACCAGTCGGGGACGCACGTGACCGTCTCGGTGCTGCAGAAGAAGCTCGCGCAGGAGGACGTGGAGATGACGATCGAGTCCCAGCTGCTCCGCGTGCGCGTCCGAGTGGGCGGCGAGTGGCTCGAGGCGCTGGACAAACGGCTCTTCGACGAGGTCGTGCCGGGCGAGTCGACGTGGAGGGTGTCGGTCGCCAAGGTCGAGGTGAAGCTCCGGAAGAAGACGAGCAGCCACTGGGACAAGCTGGACGAGGCCGTCTTCCGCAGCGGCAAGCAAGTCGTCACTGGCCCCGCGGCCGTGTTCGAGGAGAAGCAGCAGCAGCCGCCGCGGCCGTACGCGAGCAGCCGCGACTGGAACCAGATCGAGAAGGTCGTGGGCGAGGAGCTGGAGGCCGAGAAGCCCGAGGGCGAGGAGGCGCTGCAGAAGCTCTTCCGCGACATCTACTCCAAGGCGGACGAGAGCACGCGCCGCGCCATGAACAAGTCGTTCGTACGTGGCCGCTGCCCTGGACGGCGCTCGAGGGGCTCGCTCTCACCCTTCACCTTTGTGCTCTGTGCTTGTGCTGCTCGTGCTGATGCAGCAAACGTCGGGCGGCACGGTGCTGTCCACCAACTGGAAGGAGGTGGCCGAGAAGGACTACGAGAAGGAGCGCGTCGCGCCCGAGGGCATGGAGTGGAAGAAGATGGGCTGAGGTGTTGGCATGCTGGCTCGGGTACATTGTGCTGCCTCGAGCCTGGAACTTGTTGAACCACCAGGTTCTAGTCTCAAGGCAGTATCTTGTGGTTCCTTCATCTTTATATACCTCTATGAACGAATAACATTGGTTCAAATGTTCAAACAATTCACATTAATTTAATCGCTTCATCTATCATGCCAGTTTCAACTGCTCTGGACAGATATCCAGTGGACTCCAGAAGACTCCACGAGCGCATTTCACCGCATTCCCCGACCGCCATGAGCTCGCCGCCGGCCAAGCGGTCGCGCCTCGCGCCGGGCCCGTCGAGCGACAGCGACAGCGACAACGACAGCGGCAGTGACGGCAGCTCGTCCTCCTCGGGCCCTCCGTCTCCGCCCGCGACGGTGCGCAAGCCGGCGCGCGCGACGCCCTCGGGCCCCCGCGCGCCGGCTCCCGTGGGTCGGCAGGCCGCCATCCGCGCGACGCCCCGCAAGTCGCCGGCCCCGCAGCGACGACCCGTGGGTATGGCCAGCGGCCGCGCGCCTTCGACGGGCCCCCGCGCGGCCTCTGCGACGCCGACGACACCCAAGAAGCGCTTCCGGCCCGGCGCGCTGGCGCTGCGTGAGATCCGGCTGATGCAGCAGTCGACCAACCTACTGATCCGCAAGCTGCCGTTCGCGCGGCTCGTGCGCGAGATCCAGGTCGAGTTCACCGGCAAGCAGTTCCGCTGGCAGGCCGAGGCGCTGCTCGCGCTGCAGGAGTCCGTCGAGGCCTACCTCGTCCAGACCTTCGAGGACGCGTACGTCTCCTCTAACCGTGGGTGGTGGAGCTTGCATTGCAGCCAGCAGCTGACCGACTGTCGTGTAATTGGGGCAGGAACCTGTGCGCCATCCACGCCAAGCGCGTGACCCTCATGGTCAAGGACCTGCAGCTCGCGCGGCGGATCCGCGGCATGGGTGCGCCGTAGAAGACGCTGTCGGAACGCCCTCGACCTCCTTCTCCTGCGCAGTGATCACCAGCCAGTCGTCGTCATCGTCTCCTTCCTTCTTCTTGCATATCTCGTTGCGGACGCGGCGCGGTCAGTTGGTAGCGACGCGCGCCGCTTTTGGGGGCAACGGACTATATATTGTTGATAGCTGGCGCCTGTCAATACAGCCAGCACTGCAATCCATCCATCGCTTCCAGCCAGCAGCCGACAAGCCGCCGTTCCACACGCTCTACCATTGAACGGCATCAACGAGTGTTCACGGCGGGCGTTCCTTGTGAAGGGGAGCCAGGCCACGGGTCGGTCCCTTTGAAGCGGCTCTCGAGCTTCTGCACCGACGCGCGCGGCTTCATGGGCTTGGCGAGCGCCGCCCACCCAAGGTGCTTCTTCGCGAGGTCCCTCCCAACAGCAGTCATTGAGCCAAGGCACTGTGATGTCGGAGGTGTGGTTAGCCTCACGAGTGGTACCAGACAGAGTGCTCAAGATCAGCCTACCAGCGAGTGGCCATCTCGTTGTGGGCACTGGAAGGCGCATGAAGCCTGCCCGGAAGCGCATCTGCCACGACAAAAGCCAGCGTTAGACGGTGACAACGCACAGAAGAGTCGCCGGTGTGACGCACTTCCTCGCTTGGAAATGCTGCTTTGTCAACGTCTTCCACTCGTCCGTGACCGTCTTCGCGTCACTGGCAGTGGGGAACGGGCCCAACTTGATTGCAACTTCGTACTCGCTCTCCGGGTCGATGAACTGGTAGTCTTGGAACAGCTCCTGCGAGCACACAACAATGTCCCCGCGCCTCCAAGTATCAGCAATGGTGCCGTTCAGGTCTGTCCCAAGCGGGCTGCCGCTCACCTGCTCGCTGCTCATGTGCTCCTCGTACTTGTTGCCTGGCACCCGCTGCCAAATGCGCCTCATAGCGATGTACGGCGGCAAGGCGGCCGAGCTAGCGCTCGACACGTACGCCTTCAATCCGGCGACGTCTTTGCCTTGATACTTGCGATCTGATCAGTCTCAAGCAGCACATGTCAGGGCAATGGACAGACAACTCGACGGACTGGTGTCATATGCAGACAACGTAGCGTACCGAGCTTGAGTTCCCCGGTGTCATGCGAGTAGCTTACCACCCAGTACTCGTCCGATCCGATGAGAAGACGGACGTCCAGCGGGAACAGCTTGGTCAAATCCTCAGTCGCCACGGCGATATCCGACTCGTCCTTCAACGAGAGTGTGCCGGGTAACACCTGCATCGCGGCCTTGAAAAGAACGGCGTAATGCCACGCCCGGCGAGTCTGGTTCAACGGCCGCTCGGCGTAGTATGATAGACGCTGCGTCGACGCCTGTGAGTCGATGGATGATGCCGAGCTCATGTCCGACAGCGCTAGACTGGCTGCTGCTTGCTCACTCGAGGATGACTTCGGGGTAGCTTCGGCGGTATCCGCCTTCTGCGCCTGTTGCTCTGTAGGCGTGTCCACCGTCGAGAGCTCGAGCTTGACGAAGCGGATCATCTTGAGCAGAACTGCGACCCAACTAGAGCTCAACAGTGCGCTGTTGACTGGCAACGGGGTGACAAGAGACACTTCATACGCGTCGGCCTCAACCGTGAGTTCCTCGATGAAGCCCGGGTCTTGGTAGGCTGCGTTCGTGAACAGCCCCTTCAGTCGAACGGCCCCCGAGGATGGGGACGAGTCAAACAGCATGGGGACGAACTCTCGCACGAACTGATCGAGGGAGAGGACTTGCTCGTTCTTGGCTGGACACGTTCCAAGCAAGAGACATGGTTAGTTTGCATGACGCACTTCGCCATAACCGTGTACCAGAGCACGCACCACGAAGAAGTGCACTCAATAGCGCCGCGGACTGCTTTGTGAACTCGTTTTGGCGCTCCGGAAGAATGAACCGAGTCAAGCTGCGCAAGAACAGCGCTGAAGCGATCGCTTTCTGCATGGCCACACCGTTAGGGACCGATCAAGGTGGCAAACACGCCATGATATCAAGCAGCAGTCTCCATCACCTGTGCCGTCACAGCACTGGACGCCGGCGTCGACTCTAAATTATCAGCAATACATCAGTCTCTGGCCGCAGTGAGCGCAAGCGTCCACTTCTACACGCACCACGGAACGCGGCGCTCTCGGCGGCCGCCAGCACCTGCACGACCTCTTCCCGCGGCCGAGACAGCGTGCGGGCCAGCGAAAGCGCCGTGAGCCCCGAGCGGTCGACTGCCAGTGGATTGCAGCCACTTCTCAGCAACACCTTGACGATCTGCAGAGCAACGCACGAGTGCTTCAGACTGCGGATCTCGGCCAACCAACGTAGCCTTCAGATGCTTGAGCACGCACCTCCGTGTACCCGCTCATGGCCGCCGTGTGCAGCGCCGTCCGCCCAAACTGCTCACCATGTCATTCAGTTAAGCGATCCACTGTCCAGCCACTCGGTCAGTCCACGGTCGAGCGCGTACCAGGTCGCACACGTTGGGGTCGAAGCCGGCGCGGTCGAGCAGCAGGTGCACGATCTTGAGCTTGACCTTCTCTGGCTTCATGGACACGTCGGCAGCCACGTGGAGCAGCGTGGCGCCGGTCTCGTCGCGCAGCTCGCGCAGGTCCAGCCGCCAGTGCTGGAAGCCGTCGCGCGTGGGCACGACGCCCGAATCGAGCCACGCCGCGAGCGCCGACGGCTTGCCGCCCTTGACCTGGTCGAACAGCGCGTGCAGCGCCGCGTTCGCGCCGCTCTTGGCCGTCGCGTAGGCCGCGGCCGCCTTGAACACGGCGTCTTCCTGCTCGCGCCGCGCCACGGCCGCCGCGAGCCGCGCGCGCAGCTGCGCCACCTGCAGCTGCAGCAGCTCGAGCTGGCTGCGGCGCGGCGTCAGGATCGCCGGCTCGCCGCTAGCCCCAGAGGCCGCGGACGCCGCCACCGCTTCGCCGCCGATCACGTCCAGGCAAGAGACCTCCATGCTCGCCAGCCGCGCGCTCACTTCGTCCATGGCGGCCGCGAACGAGCGCGCGCCGTCCATCGCATCCAGCAACTCCATTCCTGATTCCAAAGTGCTCAGGTTCAAGCCCCACTTGCCAAAATACCTGCAATAATCGATGATTTGTCGTCTGAATGGAGTGACAACTTCTGCAGACTATATCAAGAAGACGATAGTCGAGTCGTGCAGCCTGCATAATGCATTGTGGAAGGTTTACGGTCATTTCGCCGAGTGAGTGAGTCGCAAAGCAGACGGAAGACAGCGGAGATGGCGGACGAGCGCGAGTTCCGGCGCGCGGTGGCGGCCGTGCGGGCGGCGGGCGCCGAGGGCCGCGTGGCGGTCAGCGACACGCACAAGCTGGCGCTCTACGGGCTGTTCAAGCAGGCGACGGACGGCGACTGCCGCAAGGCGCAGCCGAGTGCGTCCCAGTCGACTGCTCCACGGTTTGGTTTTCTCGATCGCTGGCGCTGACGGCCGTGTACGATGCTGTTGTGGGTCTCCAGGCGCGTTCCAGCCGGTGGTGAGCACTTCATACACCCCGCCTACCCTCTCTGACCCCGTGCTGACGCGTCTGTGGCCGTGGAATCGCTTCAGGAACGAGCCAAGTGGTGCGTCCCGCTTCAGCCTCCAGCGTCGCGAAGACCTCGGCATGCCGCGACTGACCGCCTTGGGGGTGTCGATGCAACAGGAACAGTTGGCAGGGACTGCGTGGGGCCTCTAGCGCCGAGGCCAAGCGCCGCTACGTGCTTCAGGTGGCGAACATCCTTCCAGACTTTGAAACGGGAGCGTCAGCAAGCCCAAGCGCCGGCGAAGCCGCTCCTGCACCAAGCGAGCAACGGCGTGCTGTCCGCGTGAGTTCATCAGCGTAGCTTGACACCATGCGATGAGTTGTTGACCTTACTGACCCCGCCTATGTGTCGCTCGCTCGCAGACGACTCGCTCCAAGTGGTCGACGCAGACGCTCTCGTTCGCGATGATCGTGCTGCAGCTGCTGGGAGTCACGCTGGGCGGAGCGCTGGCGGTCTGGGCCGCCATGAGCTTCGTGTATCCGGTAGCATACCGCCACGCCGTCGTGCGCTTCGGGCAGGGGTACTGCGAGGAGACGGCGCGCGCGTTCGCGCCGCTGCTGTGGTTCTCCCTCGGGTACCTGGTCGTCCTGACACTTCGGTCGCGCGTGAGTCGGCAGTCGTTCAGTTCGCGCTGGTCGTGACTGAGGATCCTCATACCAGCTCTGCTTTGCAATGGCAGATCTTCCCGTGGCGACTGCTGTCCGGAGAGTTCGTGTGGGTGTCCCTGGACACGCCGTCTGCTGTTCGAGGACCACGAGGAGGTCGCAGACGCCGCCACCGCCGCCACGAACCCATGGAGACGGAGACCGAGAGAGCGATCAAAAGGTTCAGCATCGCACTCGTAACGCAGCCAGACCCGAGTGGGGACGAGATGAAGACTCCTCGCTTGCAGCTCGCGCTCCCAGAGGATGCGAACACCTCGATCTTCGGGGATTCCACGACCGTGATCCCGTTCACCGTCGAGCAGTCCGCCGATATGTACTACCGGAAGTTCAAGCAGCCGCTTCCGGACCCAGCGAGCCGCTTACTGGTGGCGATCGTCCCGATGGAGGAGCACGTCTTCGACGAATACAAGGCGGTGTTCAAGCGCCGCCTGCTGCGGTTCAGGTACTGGGCGAGCTGTCACCCATCAATGCTGAACGCGGGTGGACTCTGATCGGTGGGCAATGTCACTCAGGAACGACACGCCGTACCTGATCAAGCGGTTCGCGAACGCAGAGTTCGTCGAGTACGTGGAGGACACGCTTCTCGACACTCAGAACAGGGTAAGTGCTGGCCGCGAGACGATGCATTCGAAAGTTGCCGCTCATACTGACGCATGAGCTTTGCTTCCGACGGTCGTGGCTGCAGCGCTTCTATGTCTACGTGAAGAATCTGTCGTTCCAGAACCTTGGTGTCCTCGAGGACTTCTCTGTGTACAAGACCGAGGGCGAGAAATGGTGCGGTGAGGCTTGCCTTGGCGCTGAATCGGTGTGTCAGCTGACGATGTGTGCTCTCGTTCATCAGGACGGAGCTGCACCAGTACTGCCGCGTCCACATCACCAGCTCGTCTCTCTCATTCTTCCGATCGCAGGTACGCACCCTGTTGCAGGAGAGAAGCTTGCATGGACGCAACTGACGGCTCTGATGGATGTAACACATGCGAACCCGCAGATCGAAGGGTTCATCTCGGACTTTTACGGCAAGAACGCCCCGCTCGCGCGCCAGTACCACGTACAGCGTCTCACCGAGGAGTTCGGAGATCCCGAAGGCCTCCCACCCGTCAACGCCTAATGGTTGAAGACATCAAATGCGACGTCTGGCTGCAGATCCATGCCTCTCACTGCTTCTGTTGGGTTGTCATAACTCACCTCCTCACCTCCCTCATCACTGCACTATAATTACAGGCAATGTCAAGCAGCGCGGTGCCAAACCGACGGGCGACCCTTTGTCAACGGCAGGCGATGCCGTTTCTCCTTCTCTGTGTCTGCGCCGTGCGAGTCCGCGACCTCCAAGTCTGACAGCTCGTCGAGAGGAAGCTGGAGCGCGGAACTTGCGCGAAAGCGAGTGCGAGCAGCCATGTCCAAGGTGCTGGAGCAGCTGATAGCGAGAGGCCGGCGCGAGCGAAAGCCGACAGAGCAGCGCGATGTCGCGTTCAGCCTGGCCGAGATCTCGACCAACGCCGACCTGCACGAGAAGATGGTCGCCAAGGGCGTCGTCAAGACGCTGCTCGTGCTCGTAACCAAGTCGAGCGACTTGGAGGCGCTCCGGCTGTCGTGCCTGTGCTTCGCGAACGTCGCGTCCTGCGCTGCTAACCGTGCCAAGATGGTCGAGGACGGTGCGCTGTCGCCGCTCGTGGACTTCCTGCGCGAGTCGGACAACGACGCGATCGCCAAGCAGTACGTGGCCATGACGATCGGCAATCTGGCGGCCGAGCCCGAGAACCACGAAGAGATCGTCAAGCTGGGCACTATCGAGCCGCTCGTCAAGCTGCTGGACCCAGAGATCGTGCACTCTGGCGTCTACTGCGCGTTCGCGCTCGCAAATCTGTCGGTGAACAACGAGTACCGGCATCTGATCGTCGACGAAGGCGCCGTCCCACGCCTCATCGCGCTCGCATGCTGCAGTGAACTGAGCGCTCAGCGGCAGTCGCTAGCGTGCCTCCGAGGCATCTGCATCAGCCCCGCCAATCGCATCTTGGTCGTCAAGGAAGGCATGCTGGACCCTTTGGTGCTGATGGCGCGGTCGGACGAGCGCGACATCCAGCGCGAGGTCGCGTCCGCCTTCTGCGCGCTCTCGGCGACGCCCGAGAACAAGGTCGAGATCTCGGACCGCGCACTGCTCACCATCATCTCCATGTCGCTCTCGGGAGACGCGGCCGTCGAGGAGTTTGCGTGCAGCACGCTCGCCAACCTCGTCGAGCTGCACGAGCTGCACGACAAGCTCATCCGCGAGAACGGTCTCGCATCCATCATGGCGCTAGCTGTCGCCAGGGATCTCAACACGCGGTCCGAGGCGTGCCGGTGCCTCGCGAACCTGACGGCCAACGAAGAAGTGCAGCTGGCGCTCATGAAGGAAGGCGTACTCCAACCTCTGGTTGCTGCTCTCCTCCTCGACCACCACGTGTGCCAGCGGTACGCGGCACTGGCACTGGCCAACCTCAGCGTCACTGCGAGCTACCAAGTCCAGATCGTGAGCCTCGGCACGATCACTCCGCTCATCAAGCTCGCGCAGGCGTTCGACCGCGAGCTCGAAGCGCGTCGTTACGCCGTGCTGGCGATCGCGAACTTGGCTGCCATGAAAGCAAACCACCCAGCGCTGCTAGAGGCCGGGTGCTTGCTGGCGCTCTTCTCGCTGGCGAGCACTGCCGATGCGTTGAGTCAGTACTACGTCGCGTTCGCACTCGCCAACTTTGCGTCCAACGAGGGCAACCACACGCGCATGGTCGAGGAGGGCGGGCTGCAGCCGATCATCACCCTAGCTTCCTCGGAGGATACGGATGTGCACCATCAGGCGATCGCCGCGATCCGCGGACTGGCCGTGAGCGAGAGCAACAAGATCAAGATCGTGCAGGAGGGCGGACTCGAGCCTCTCGTGCTGTTCCTCACGTCCGATGACATTGAGATCCTGCGCGAGGTTTGCGCGGCACTTTGCAACCTGTCCGTGAGCGAAGAGACCAAGTACGAGATCGCCAAGAGCGGCGCCGTGCGGCCTCTCATCGCGCTCGCGCAGTCCGAAGACATGGAAGTGGCGCGTCAGAGCTGCGCGACGCTCGCCAACCTTGCCGAAGTCGAGGAGAACCAGGAGAAGATCTGTCTGGACGGTGGCGTGCAGCCGCTCATCGCCATGATGCGCTCGCAGTTCGTCGAGGTGCAGCGCGAGGCTGGGCGTGCCCTGGGGAACCTGTCGGCGTTCCGCAAGAACCACGACGAGATCGTGCGCCACGGCGGCCACCAACTGCTGGTTTCCTACTTGCTGTCTCCCGACATGGCGTCCCAGCGCGTCGGTGCGCTCGGCATCTGCAACTTGTCGACGAACCCAGAGATGCGTGTGCTACTCATGGAGAGCGGCTCGATGGAACCTCTCATGTCGCTCGCTCGCTCCGAAGACGTCGAGCTTGAGATCCAGCGGTTCGCGATCCTAGCGATCGCTAACTTGGCGACATGTGTCGAGAACCACCGCGCGATCGTCGAGGAGGGCTCCCTGCCGCTGCTCATCTCACTCTCGAGCGCTCCGGACGAAGAAGTGCGGCAATACGCGGCCTTCGCGCTCGTCAAGGTCGCTCTGAACGCCGATCTGCGCAAGAAGATCACGGAGGAGGGAGGGCTTGAGCCCGTGCTCTACCTCGCACGCACGCAAAGTACCGACATCCAGCAGGACGTGCTGCCTGCGATCTGCACGCTGTCCTTCGCGGACGCCAACAAGTCGGACATCTGCCAGGCCGGAGGCTTGCCGCCGCTGCTGACCGCCCTGTCGAGCCCAGACGTGGGCATCCAGCGCCAGGCCGTGTGCGCGATCGCCAACCTGGCCGAAGACGTCGAGAACCAGGGCCACATCGTCAACAGCGGGGCCGTCCCGCCGATTGTCGAGGCGCTCGTGCACGGCAGCGTCATCGTGCAGCGCGAGGCCGCACGTGCGCTGGGCAACTTGGCCGCCAACTTCGACTTCGCCGACGTTATCTTGCGGCGCAGTGGGTGCGTTGCAGCGCTGGTTCAACTGCTTGGGTCGGAGGTGATCGATTGCCAGCGGATGGCGGCCATGGCGCTGTGCAACTTGGGCACAAACGTCGACAACCAGCCCAAAATGGTGGCGCAGGGCGTGCTCACGCCTATCGTGGCGCGCGTCCAGGACGCGCTGGACCCGCGCTCGGCTGCGGACGGCGACGTCGTGCGCTACTGTCTGCTCGTGCTGTCGAACCTGGCGGTCTCCCACTCGACCCATGCCGAGTTGATGCCGTTGACACTCCACCTGCTCGCTGGTTACGCCAAGCACCGCGATGTCAAGTGCCGGCAGTTCGCCATCTTCGCACTCGGCAATCTATGCAGCAACCCGGCCAACGTCGAGGCGGTCGTGGCCGCTGGCTGCCTCAAGCCCATCATCTCGTTCGCCTTCCCCGGCGACCCGAACGTGCAGTTCCAAGCCATCGCTGGCTTGCGCGGACTGTCGGTGAATCCTGATGTCCGCCAGCAGATTGTGCGCCTCGGCGCTTTGGAGCCACTGATCTTGGCGGCCTCGTCGGACAGCATCGAAGTGCAGCGCGAGGTCGCGGCCACGCTCAGCAACTTGTCGCTGAGCGAAGAGAACAAGATCACCATGACGCGCGGAGGCTGTCTGCCTCCGCTCATCGCGCTCGCCAGCAGCCGCGACGCGTATAGAGAGCGACACGCCGTGTGCGCGCTAGCCAACTTGGCTGAGATGATCGAGGGCCACACGCACAAGAAGATGCTCGAGGAGGGTGTGCTGGCTCCATTGTACGCGCTCGCGACGACCGAGGACGTCGAGGTGCGGCGGCAGGTCGCGCGCTGCCTCGCGCTGTTCGCAGCAAAGCCGTCGAGTCAGCTCACACTGCTGCGCAGCAACGCGCTGCGGTATCTGTCGGCGTTCGCTCAAGACCCGGACGGCGACAAGGTGTGTCAGCGCTTCGGAACGCTTGCGATCGGCAACATCGCCGTCGACCACAAGCACCACAAGGACTTGTTCGACCAAGGAGCTGTGGCGGCGCTGTTGGTCGCCGAGAAGTCGACCGACTTGGAGACGCGCCGAGCTCTCGCGTTCGCGCTCAACAACCTGGCAGCCAACGAGGCGAACGCCGCCATGATCCGCAAGCTGAACGTCCTCAAGACGGTGGTCGCGCTAGTCCAAGACGAGGATGTCGATACGCATCTGCAAGCATGCTTTGCCCTGCGACGGGTGGCCATCGAGGACCGAAACCGCACGCAAGCCGTGTCGTTCGGCGCGCTTAAGCCGCTGTTCAAGCTCGCGGCGACCGCCGAGAGCGTCGAGGTGCAGCGTGAGGTGTGCGCTGCGCTGCGCAACCTGTCGCTCAGTGAGGACAATAAGGTCGCAATGGTGCTCTCCGGCGCGTTGGCGCCGCTCACGACGCTCGTACACTCCGGGGACGTCGAGGTGGCGCATCAGGCGTGCGGCGTGCTCGCGAACCTCGCCGAAGTGGTGGAGAACCAAGGCCGAATGGTGAAGGAAGGCATGCTGCAGCACGTCAAGTTCGTGCTGCGCGCCAAGAGCGTTGACGTCCAGCGGGAGGCGCTGCGCACGATCGCCAACATGGCTGCCGAGTATGCCTACATGGGCGAGCTGGCTGCCGCGGGGGCGTTGATCCCTCTCGCCACGGCGCTGCAGCACTCGCCCGACCAGATGAGCCAGCGGTTTGCAGCCATGGGAGTCGCCAACCTCTCGACAAACACGGACAACATCGCGCGGATCGCCCAGGACGGCGTGATCCCGTCGCTTGTGGCCCTCGCCGGTGGCCGAGGCAGTGATCAATGCACGGCGGCCGCTGACGATCTGGATTCCCAGCGCTACGCCGTGTTCGCGCTGACGAACCTGGCCAGCGCTCGCGCGACGCAGGCGCAGCTTGTGGAATCCGGCGCGCTGCCCCTGATCTCCTCGCTGCTCCACCACCCGGACGCGACACTGCGCACTGCTGCCGCCTTTGCCGTGGCCAACTTCACCGCGTTCGCCGACAACCACTCGCTCCTACTCGAGACGGGGAGCAACGGCGAGCTGCTGGACGCGCTGCTGACTCTCGTCAAGTCGCAGGACGTCAAGTGCCAGTACCGCGCCGTGTGCGCGCTGCGCGGTCTGTGCGTCAACGACATTGCGCGCCGAGAACTCGTGAGGCGCGGGGCTCTCCCGGCCCTGCTCGCCCTCACGCGGTCGGACAACATGGACGTCCAGCAGGAGGTGCTCGCGTGCCTGTGTAATCTGTCGCTGAGCGGCTGCATCGGCGCGCACCCGGAGGTGTTCGTGGCCGCGTGCGATATGCAATCGCTCGTGTCCTTCCTGTGCTCGGCAGACGCCACGTATCGGCTCTTCGGGGCCGTCACGCTCGGCAATATGGCGATGAGTGCCGACCATCAGGACCAAATGGTCAGCGCCGGAGCCATCCTGCCACTCGTGGAAGTGGCCAACAGCGTCGACCTCGAGACCCATCGATGCATCGCTCTCGCGCTGTGCAACCTGGCGGCCAATCCCAACCGCCGCCAGCTCGTGGAGGAGCTTGGCGGCGTCCTTCCCATCATCCAGCTTGCATGTTCGGAGAACACGGAAGACCAGGCGACGGCCATCGCGGCGCTCCGCGGTATCTCGAATGGCGGCGCAGACTCGCGGCTCAAACTGGTCGAAGCCGGGGCGCTCGAACCACTCGTGCTTGGCGCGCGGTCGCGGAGTCCTGGGCTTCAGCGCGAGGTCGCGCTCACCGCCTACAATCTGGCGCTGTCGGAGCGCAACAAGCTGGCTATCGCCAACAAATCGCCTCTTCTTGGCGAGCTGCTTGGGCTCATGCTGTCTGATGATGCCGTCACCGCGGCGTTCGCGAGCGCGAGCGTTGCCAACCTCGCCGAGAACACGGACACGCACCAGAGCATCGCTCGCGAGCGAGGACTGCGGTTCCTCCTCCAGTTCTTGACCCACAGCGACCACAGCAAGGTCGACGCGATGCGAGAGACGGTCAAGTGCGTGGCTAACTTGTCGGCCAACTACGCCATGCACGACGTGCTGCTGGTGGACAGATGTCACGAGCTGCTGGTCCATGCAACGCAGCGCGCTGATGATGCCTCGACTAGACTCTTTGGCGCTGTCGGGCTTAGTAACCTCGTTGCGAACCCGGCGAACCACTCGCGAGTTCTCCGCGAACGAGTAGTCGCACCGTTGGTTGAGCTCGCAAGCGCTCCTGAGCACCCAGACCCTCGCCGGTTTGCGCTGCTCACGCTCGGCAGCATCTTCTCTGGGAACCACCAGCACCACCGCGCGTTCGTCGAAGAAGGTGGCGTGCTCCCGCCGCTGATCGTGGCACTGTCGGCGGAGAACGACATGGAGACGCGCTTCTACGCGGCGTTCGCGCTCGGGAAGCTCGCCATGAACGTCGCGTATCACGAGCAAATCGGCGAGTTGAGCGACTTTGGAGCGCCGCTGATCCGCCTCGCTCTTGATGTCGAGGTGCCGATTGATTCCGGGGAAAAAGGACAGCACGAACATCAGCAAGAGAGCGGCGGTGATCGCCGCGCGAGTGCACAATGCCACGCGGTGTCAGTGCTGCGCCGAATCTCGAGCCTGGATGTAAACCGGATGGCTATGATGGGTCGTCACGCCGACCTGTTGCTCGATGCCTTGCTAGCGTGTGGACGTCGCGACGGCCAAGGCGATGGCACCAAGCCAAGGGAAAACTCGGACGCCATGACGGTGGCGCTTGAGAGTCAGCGGGAGGCTTTGACTTGTCTGTGCAGCTTGAGTCGGTCCCACGCGAGCAAGATGGCCATCGCGCAGCGCAGTGATGTGTTGGAGCTCATCTTCGCACGCTGCGCGTCTAGCGACATCGAAGTTGCTCGCCACGCCTGTGGTGCCGCCGCGAACCTGGCCGAAGACGCCGAGACACACGAGCTCATGGTTGACGTGCATGCTGTCCGTGTCGCTCTGCGAGCCATGAGAAGTCGACACCTGCCAGTGTACCGTGAGGCGTCGCGGTTGCTCGCAAACCTGATGACCACAGTCGAGTTCCACACGTTGGTAACGGACGACCTCGAACCCGGGCTGCCTGCGCTCATGCGAGTCGCCAGAGTGGAAGACCACGAGTGCCAGTACAACTGCGCGCTCGCCTTCCACAAGCTGTCGATCTCATCAAGCGTGCACCACACCCTGCTGTCCACTGGAGCCGTCAAGACCATCCACGCGCTGCTTGCTTGCCCGGGTCTCGACGTGCAGCATCAGGCAGCAGGCGCACTGAAAAACCTGACGATCGGCAAGGACAACAAGCCCAAGCTGGCGGAGGACGGGACTGTGCGTGCACTCATCGCTCTACTCCGAAGCTCCGACGAGACGCTCAAGTGTATGGGAGCCGCCGGTCTCCGCAACCTGACGTTGCATCCCCCAATCAAGACGATCGCAGTCTCCGAAGGCGTCCTGCCACCTTTGATGAGCTGCTGCTTCGTCCACAACGATGACGTCCGGCTGCAATGCGCTGGTTTGCTCGCAAACCTGAGCGAGAACGTGCACAACCAACTGCGGATCGCTCAAGACGACGACGCGACCGGCATGAGCGCGCTAGTCGCGCTTGCGGACGCAGCGAGCGCGTCCAATCACGCCGAGATGGCGCAGCTCACTAGCCGAGCGTTCGCCAACCTGTCATCGAACGCGGAGCTGCACCTTGGCGTCTTCCAAGCCCGTGAGCTGCACGCAGTCTTTGCGCTCGGCATGCGCGTGGGTGAGGAATTGTGCGGCCGTGATGCCGCCATGTGCTTGGGCAACCTGGCGGTGACCGCGCGCAACCAGCTGCACATCTCGGAGCTGGGTGGTCTCGTGCCTCTGACGAGGCTGGTCGCGTGCGAGTTCGCCTCGTGCAGGCAGTACGCAGCGCGGGCGATGTACAGGCTGAGCGCGCACGCCGAGAACCAGCAGCGCATTGTAGACGCTGGCGCGCTGGTCCCGCTCGTGCGGCTGCTGCTACTCGGAGACAGTGACGATGCGTTCTTCCGCGACAACGACCGCGAGACGCTGCGCTGCGCTGTCATGGCTATCTGCAACCTCGCGAGCAACGCGCAGAACGAGGCCAAGATCATGAAGGCGCAGGGCATGCGGTCGCTCGTGCGGCTGCTCGAGCGGCACGTGGTCGAAGCAGAGACCCATGTGAGCGCTACTGGCAAGGCCGCCATGAGCGCGGAGAGTGCCAAGTTCGCCTGCATGGCTCTGTGTAACTTGACTGCGAACCCCGCGAACCAAATGCACTTGGTCCACGATGGCGGGTTGGGCCCGCTCGTCGTGCTCGCCGGCGCGAGTGAGCGCGACTCGGAGACCGCGAGGTACGCGGGCATGGCGCTTGCCAACACGGCGGCGCATCGGCAGAACCGCCTCGTGGTCGTCGAGCGGAACGCGCTGCCGGTGCTGCTCTCCCTCTGCGTCTCGCCCAACCTCGAGTGCCAGCGCAGCGCCGTGCTGGCCATCTACAACGTCTCGTGTGCGCAGGTGAACCAGCTGCGGATGGTGGACGCCGGCATCGAGGCCGCGCTGATCCGGCTGGCGGCCAACTCTGGCGACGGCGACTGCCGACTGTATGCGACCATGGCGCTGTGCAACCTGGCCGCCAACGCGGAGACCCGAGCCGCGGCGGCGCGCGGCGGAGGGCTGCAAGCGCTGGTGGTGCGCTCCAAGGACGCGGACGCGGCCGTTCAGCGCTACGCCTGCATCGCGCTGTGCAATCTCGCGTGCGACCCGCTGCTGCAGGTGCAGGTGCTCGTGCATGGCGGTCTGGCCCCGATCATCGCCATGACGGCTTCGGTCCACGATGACGGCGACGCGGTCACGCCCGACTTCGAGAGCCAGCGGTTCGCCATCATGGCACTGTCCAATCTGGCGGCGAACGAGAGCAACCACTCGCACATGCTGACCCGCGGCGTGCTGCAAGTGGCGCTGCAGCTGTCCCAGTCTCCGGACGAGGACATCCGGCAGTACGCGGCGTTCACGCTGGCCAACTTCGCGGGCAACGCCGACGTGTGCGCGGTGCTCGGCGAGCAAGGAGGCATCCTGCCGCTCATCACGCTAGCGAGCGCGGAGGATCCAAACGCGCACACGCTGGCCATCTCGGCGCTGCGACGGCTGTGCCAATTCTCCGTGGCCAACCGCGGCCGCATCGTGCGCGGAGGTGGGCTGTTGCCGCTCACGATCGCCGGCCACTCGGAAGAGCTCGAGACGCAGCGAGAAGTGGCCGCCACGCTGTGTAACCTCTCGATCAGCGACGAGTACAAGGTGGAGATCGTGACGCACGCGTCGGGAGGCGCGCTGCGAGCGCTCATCAAACTCGCGCAGTCTCCGGACTTGGAGGTCGCCCGGCAGGCCTGTGGCGCGCTCGCTAACCTCGCAGAGCACTTGGACACGCACGACGCGTTCGTGGAGGCGCGGTGCGGCACATTCCTGATCGGACTCATGCGGCACCGGAGCGAGGACGTGCACCGCGAGGCCTCGCGCACGCTGGCGAACCTGCTCTCGAGCTTCAAACACCACATGGAGATGATTTCGGACGGCTTGCCGGGTCTCGTCGCGCTCGGCTTCTCGCTCGATGCCGAGTGCCAGTACAACGCGGCACTCGCGCTGCGTAAGCTGGCACCCAACTTCGCGAGCCACCGCGGGCTGATCTACGAGGGTGGACTCAAGACGCTTTTCTTCCTCCTGCGCGCCAAGGAGCTCAACACGCGCCGACAGAGCATCCTGGCGCTGCGAGACATCGCTGCCAACAACGAGCACAAGCTCAAGTACGTCGAGGAAGGCGCGTTGCCGGCGCTCATCGCCTTCCTGCGCGACGCGGACGTCCCGCTGCAGGCGCCGGCAGTGGCGGCCCTGCGCCACCTCTCGACCCACTCCGACATCAAGCCGCAGATCGTCGAGCAAGGCGCGCTGCGGCCAATCCTGCGCTGCATGAGCAACAACAACGCCAAGAACCTGGACCTGCAGTGCCAGTGCGCGGGCTTGCTCGCCAACCTGTCGGAGCACACGGGCAACCAGATCCGGATCGTGGAGGAAGGACTGACGGCGGCGCTCGTGACGCTCGCCATGTCTGTCGAGAGCGCTGAGATCCACCAGGACACGAGCCGCGCGCTCGCCAACTTGTGCTCGAACGAAGAGAACCACGTGGCCGTGTTCAAGCAAGGCGCGCTCAAGTGCCTGATCCACCTGACGGACTCGGCCGACGACGTGACGCAGCGGTACGCGGCCATGGGGCTGCGCTTCCTGTCGTCCAACCCGCAGATCCGCGTGCACATTGTGCAGGAGTCGCTGCTGCCGCCGTTCCTCAAGCTCGCGCAGAGCTCGATCCTGGACTACCAGCGCACGGCGGCCGCGGCCTTCTCGAGCTTCTCGCTGAACGAGGAGAACAAGCTCAAGCTCGTGCGCGACGGCGGGCTGACGCAGATCCTCAAGTGCTGTCTGTACGAGGACCTCGAGGTCAAGCGCGACTGCGTGTTCGCGCTCGCCAACATCACCGACTCGCTCGAGTTCCAGCAGGACGTGGTGCGCGAAGGTGCCATCTCGGTCATGGTGGCCGTCGCCGCCCACGACGACGCGCGGGTCCAGCGGGACTGCGCGCGGGTGCTCGCGTCGCTGTCCATCATGGACGCCATCAAGCGCGAGCTCGTGGCACACCAGAGCGCTGACGGCAGCGGCAGCAGCGCGCTCAAGACGCTCTTCCGGCTCACGCGGTCGCTCGACAGCGCCACGCAGCGGTTCGCGACGCTCGCCATCTGCAACGTGTCGAGCTCTTCCAGCCCGGAGGACAAGGTGCGCATCGTCGAGCAAGGCGCCGTGCGGCCGCTGACGCACCTCATCCGGTTCCCGGACGCCGAAATCCAGCGGTACGCGTCGCTGGCGCTGGCCGGCCTCGCTCTCGGCGGCCACGGCAACAACAAGATCCGGCTCATCGAGGACGGCGCGGTGCACCCACTGGTCGACCTGCTGCGGTACCCCAGCGCCGACGTGCAGCTGTGCGGCTGCCTGGCGCTCAACGCGCTGGTGCTCGGCAAGCAGAACGTGACCAAGGTGTCGGCCATGCAGGAAGGCGCTCTGCTGCCTTTGCTAGCGCTACTGAGCTCTCCTGACCTCGAGTGCGTCCGCTGCGCGCTGTACTGCATCGGGTCGCTCGCCGAAAGCAAAGACGTGCTGCTCAAGCTCGTGGAGGTCGGCGCCATGGCGCATGTGATCAGCCAGTCGCGGCGCGCCGACGCCGAGGTACGGCGCAACTGCGGGTACGTGTTCGCGCTGCTGGTGGAACAGCAGACGGACTTCCACGACGACTTCAGCCGCGAGGGCGGGCTGGAGGCCGCGATCGCGCTCGCGAGCGTTGAGGACGCCGAGTGCCAGGAGTACGCGACGTTTGCGCTGGCGCACTTGGCGTCCAACCGCGACTACCAGGTGCGGCTCGTGGAGCTCGGCGCGCTGCGGCCGCTGATCGTCATGATGACGGTTCACTCGGAGCCGCGACACTACGCCGGACTGGCGCTGCTCAAGCTGGCCGACAACTACGAGAACCACCTGCGTATCGCTGAGGAGGGCGGCATCCAGGCGCTGCTGCGCATCGCGCGCGCGCGGTCGACAGACGAGGAGCTGCAGTACAAGGCGTCGCTGAGCCTGGGGCAGCTGGCGAGCAACGCGACCAAGTCGCTGCCCGGCCAGGGCCTTGTGACGGCCGGCGGGCCCAACGGCAGTGCCATCGGCGCCGGCGCCGCCAAGATGGCGCAGATCTCCGAGGGCGTCGCCGCCAAGCGCGCGCGGGACAAGACCACGCAGTACCTGGACGACAAGATCGCGCGCGAGAAGGCCAAGTAAGGCTCAGTGCGCGGGTCCCGCTGATAGATAGCGCGGCTACAAGTCATTCAAAAGGATCCTTATCGTTTGTTGTGTCGACTAGCGAAGAGCTTCAGGAACGTGTTGATGTTGAAGTGAGAGCCACTGTCTCGCGGGAGTGACCTACATATCGCTCACTATTAAGGATACAAGCGTGCTTGTTCGCCTGAGACACGTGCCTTTGCTGCACGGATCCATGCGTCCGGAGCAAAGTGTCCGGTTGGCACGCGTCCATTTGTCGCGCATTATCCAGCATTCGCCTCCGCTCAGGCTGCTCACTCCTCGATTCGCGTCCCAGCGAGCACCCGGCCGTCGGCTCCAGCGTCGGCTCCAAGCCAGTTCCTCCTTCCTCCCTCCTTCCTCTCGCCGCGATGAGCGACTCCCTGCACTCGGGCCTGCACCACCCGGCGCAGCGCGCGTGGAGCGAGCCGCACTTCCACCCGTCGCAGCTCATGTACCCGCTGTTCGTGACGCTGCGCGACGAGGACCGCGCGATCCGCGGGCTCGAGCCCGAGCGCCAGTGGGGCCAGCAGAAGGACGGCAGCTTCTCGACGCTCGTGGCGCATCTGCGCGCGCTGCAGGCCAAGGGGCTTGCGTCCGTCATGCTCTTCGGCGTCGTCGAGGACAAGGACGCGCGCGGCACGATGGCTGACGCGGCCCACACGCCCGTCATCAAGTGCGCCGAGGCGCTGCGCAAGCAGCTTCCCGAGCTGCTGATCGCGTGCGACGTGTGCATGTGCGAGTACACGGACCACGGGCACTGCGGCATCCTGCGCGACGTGGACGGTGAGCAAGTGATCGACAACGCGCCGACGGTGGACCGCCTCGCGCACATCGCGTTGGCTTACGCCAAGGCCGGCGCGCACATGGTATGCCCGTCTGACATGATGGACGGCCGCATCGGCAGCATCCGCGCGCTGCTGGACCAGAACAACTTCCCGCACGTGTCCATCATGGCGTACACCTCCAAGAAGGCGTCCGTCATGTACGCGCCGTTCCGCGACGCCGTCGAGTCGACGTTCAAGGGCGACCGCAAGCGCTACCAGCACCCCGTGGGCAGCACGAGCCACGCGGCGCTGGCCTTCGAGCGCGACGTGCAGCAGGGCGCCGACTCGGTCATCGTCAAGCCTTCGCTCTTCTACACGGACATCGTGGCGAGCTTCGTCGCCAAGAAGACGCTGCCCGTCGCCTGCTACGTCGTCTCGGGCGAATACAAGATGCTCATGGACTACGGCACGTCCACCGACTCGCTCGAGAGCGTCGTGCGCGAGGCCCACCTGAGCCTGCTGCGCGCCGGCGCCAGCATCCTCATCACCTACTACTCGCCCTACATTCTCGACCGCTGGACCAAGTGGTGAGCCTTCTGCTTGGGATGGAGGCGGACCCTTCCTTCCTTCACCGTCAGTGCAAGCGGATAGTGCCGGTGGGGTCGTGGCCGCCCTTCCTTTTCGTCAATCACTAGCGTCCGGTTGAAACTGTCCGATGTGCGAGTGCTGGTGTCCATGTCCGCCCAAGTGGATGCTATGTCCGGATGAAACAGTCACTTTCCACTTCTGTCCGGCGTCAACTGCCTCGCCACAAGAACGTTCCTTTCCTTTTCGACCAATCACACATCTTTACCACCCTCGTTTTCAACCAATCATCACGTCGTAGCTGGTGGAGTGACCCAGATCCCCCCCGGCCGATCTCCATCACCAGTAAAGCGTCGAGGCTCGAGGCCTGAGCACTTCCGGGAGCAGCCCAAGCAGTCAAGCAGGCAGGCAAGCAGCCAAGCAAGTAAGGGAGAAGCAAGCGATGGACGCGGTGGCACTGGCGGACAAGATCGCGGCCACGGGCGTCGCGATCCGCGAGCTCAAAGCGGCCAGAGACGCGAAGAACGCGGAGCAGGTGACGGCGCTGGTGGCCGAGCTGCTGGCGCTCAAGACGCAGTACAAGGAGGCCACGGGCGAGGACTGGGCGCCTGCGGGCAGCAAGAAGGCGACCAAGGAGGCCAAGCCGGCGGCTGGCGCTGCGGACGGCGACGCGGCGGCCGGCGGCAAGTCGAAGAACGCGCTCAAGAAGGAGAAGAAGCTC
The DNA here is from genome assembly GCA_023338175.1 of Phytopythium delawarense. Classification (NCBI taxonomy): domain Eukaryota; phylum Oomycota; class Peronosporomycetes; order Pythiales; family Pythiaceae; genus Phytopythium; species Phytopythium delawarense. The sequence continues at coordinate 42,526 of JAADYF010000039.1, forward strand.
GCCGAGGCCAAGAACAAGCAGGCGGGCAAGCAGAAGCAGAAGCAGCAGAAGCAGAAGCAGCAGGCGCCGACCAAGCCGTCCGAGAGCGCCAAGCCCGCCGAGAGCGCGCCCGTGCCGTCGGACGCGGACCTGCTGCTGCGCCAGGTGGCCTTCGAGCACACGGTGCAGACGTCGGGCGGCGGCGATGGCCAGGTGGTGACGCCCTGGGACGTGGAGGCCGAGAACGGCGTCGACTATGACAAGCTCATCGACACGTTCGGCAGCAGCAAGATCCCGCCTGAGCTCATCGAGCGCATGGAACGCCTGACGGGCCAGCGCGCGCACCGCTACCTGCGCCGCGGGTACTTCTTCTCGCACCGCGACCTGGACGTGGTGCTGGACGCGTACGAGAAGGGCGAGAAGTTCTTTTTGTACACGGGCCGCGGGCCATCGTCCGGCAGCATGCACATGGGCCACATGATCCCGTTCTCGTTCACGGCCTGGCTGCAGAAAGTGTTCAACGTGCCGCTCGTGATCCAGCTCACGAACGACGAGAAGTTCCTGTTCAAGGACCAAACGCTTGAGGAGAGCCGCGTGATGGCGTGGGAGAACGCCAAGGACATCATCGCCTGCGGCTTCGACGTCAAGAAGACGTTCATCTTCGCCGACACGGACTACATCAAGGAGATGTACCCGCAGATCCTCAAGGTGCAGAAGTGCGTCACGTACAACCAGGTGCGCGGCATCTTCGGCTTCACGGGCTCAGACAACATCGGCAAGTCGGCCTTCCCGGCCGTGCAGGCCGTGCCCTCGTTCTCGGAGACGTTCCCGGTCGTGCTCGGGGGCCGCAAGGGGCTGCGCTGCCTCATCCCGCACGCCATCGACCAGGACCCGTACTTCCGCATGACGCGCGACGTGGCGCACCGCATCGGCTACCTCAAGCCGTCGTCGATCCACTCCAAGTTCTTCCCGGCGCTGCAGGGCAGCATGACCAAGATGAGCGCGAGTAAGGCGAGCACGACCATCTACATCAGCGACTCGCCGGACGAGATCGCCACCAAGATCAAGAAGTACGCCTTCAGGTGCGGACATCCCAATGATGATGATGATCGATGACGCTTGGCTTGTGTGTGGGTTCTGACTGGCGTATCTATCGTCTTGTGGTGACCATCAGCGGTGGCGGCGAGACCAAGGCGGACCATGAGAAGTACGGCGCGAACCTGGAGGTGGACATCCCCTACCAGTACCTGTCGTTCATGCTCGAGGACGACGAGGAGCTGGAGCGCATCGGGCGTGAGTACGGCAGCGGCCGCATCATGTCGGGCGAGGTCAAGCAGAAGCTCATCGACGTCATGACGGAGTTCACGATCGAAATCCAGGCGCAGCGCGCGGCCATCACGGACGAGCTCGTGCACGAGTTCATGCGCGTGCGTGCCCTAGAGTTCTAGAGTCGGTCGTTGCTTGGTCGGAAGCGCGTAACGCGGCAAGAATGGCAGCATGCTAGTGGCGCCTCGGAGCGTCTTGTGCTGCGACGGTAGGTTCGTTGGCGTCTTCACTTGGTCCTCTATCGGAAATGAGCGGTCGGTCTTTTTGTCGGGGTTTTGCCGTCTACTTGCTACTCTACGCGCATTGAGAATCACACACATGATGAACGCAACACGAACAGAACGCGCGCTTGGCGCGGTGAGCGTGGGCGGGAACGACGCGAGTGGTGCCAACGGGAGGCTTAGCTGGGGGATGATGGCGGTTCGACGCCGACTCATCGCGCTGTATTCAACTGGTCTCGAAGTTCAGGCGTTGGGCGACGCACGCTTCCAACGAGGCTCCAGCCATGAGGTTCTGGTATAGAACGAACCACGCCTGGACCACCTGCGTTCAGACACAACCTCCATCAGACGCGATCCATCTTCTCGCACATCAAGCAGCGTCATCACGCTACCAACCTCGTTCATGCGGAAGCAGTTGCCGATGTTGCGGCCTCGTTTGATGGGGTCGACGATGAAAGGCGTCACTGTAGAGCAGCTCTCGGGCATCGTCTTGTCTGCTGGGAGTGGGAAGTACTCCCTTCCGGACGGAACAGCAAAACCTGGTCAAACGGAGACAAGCAGTACCATCCTGAATGAGTAGTGCTTCCACGTACCCTCCTTTGTTGATCGAGATCCCGTAGCGACGGTAGTCGAACGCGATGTACGTCTCCAGGAAGAGAAGCAGCAGGTTTCCGATTCCGGTACGCCACGTGATGCAGTCTCCGCGCGAAAACGTGTAGCACCACGTCGCTTTCAAACCAGCTCTCGCAACGCCTGAGGCCGTGACAGCGTTGGCACCAGTGCCGAAAGAATGCATCCCATCCGACCAACTCCGGTGGCGCAAGCGCTCAATCTTGCGCGCCATCGAGTTGTCATACGACTTGAAATGCTCGTCTCCACATGCCTGGACGCACGACCAAACAGTCCAAAGTTATAAGCTGAGGGAGAGTAGCATGCTAGCTCCGTCGCATGTACCTGCAAAAATCGGATCACCATGATCACGAGCGCATACGAAGACAATCCGCCTGTGAAAGCACAGTTCAGATCTTTGCAGAGGTCATTCAGTTGTTAGCGAGCGACCCAACCAAGACAAGCCGTCGTGAACCATGAACTCACCGAAGGAATGAAGATGGCACTTCAGGATCATCACCAGCGGTCGAAGAGCAGGCATCTCGGCTTGGCACGAATAAATAAGGTCACGCGCACTCAAGCCCGAATGACCCGGTGAGTGGCCGCAGGTCAAATCGAGGAGTACCTCCACGTTGGAGGCCGCGGACAGAAATGTGATCTTCAGAACGGGTATCTTCGCGCTGCCGAGGAAGTCCACTCGCTGTGCCCACGGCTGAGCTTGCACCAATTCCTCCAGCTCCTTCAAGACCTTGAAGGGCGATTCTCCGGAAAGGGACTTCGACATGAGCACACAGTCGATGTCGCTCATCGGCAACGCCAAGCGGGTGTAATTTGACCCGTACACGTCGACGAGGGTGTCAGGCCACCTCGACGAAACCGTTGTGCGAAGCGCAGTGACAGCTTCCAGTTGAACAGGCTCGATTGCTGCAAGCCCTGCATCGAGGCACGTCAAAAGTGCTTCGGCGTGAATGCTCAGGTTACTGCGCTCCAAACAACACGTCAGAGGAGCTGTTATCACATCAAATATGGATACGGACGAGATCGCAAACCTGTAAAGAGCATCTTCGAGGCCAAGCGTCGGACACGCCTCGCGCAACGGCTGCACTCGTGGTTGCGTGAAAGCTGGAGACCGAGGCGGGAGGCATCGGCAGTCGCCTCCGTGCAGCACACTCTCCGCTGGAAGAAGCTGGCAGTCATAACGGTGACTCGGCTCGCCCAGTTCAAAGGTCGCACTGCGGCGACGATCGTAATTGGGCCAGTCACGGCGATGCCCAAGCTTGTGCCGGTGCGAGTTCAGCTTGACATCCGGGTCCAGTCGAGAATCGGCATCCAAAGAACCTTCTCGGGCGTGAAACTGGTCGTGATGCACAGCACCTCGAGGATGAGGCCCATCAGCATCCATGTCGGGTCCTTCTCGAGCCTTGTCCCGCTTCAGAACTGCATCCTTGAAGAGTAGTTTCTTGCTCGGAGACATCGGGCTTGTTGGGCGAGCCGACTCCACGTCGACGCATACAGGTTGATACTCACGGTATCCGGGCAAAGCTGGGAACAGCAGGTCTTGGTTGTTGTTTCTTCGCCATGCAATACACAAGTGTTGGAACAGTCGCTCTGTGAGCAGAATGTATGAGCGTGGCAACAGAGACAAATCACTTACACCGGGATGTTCCTCGTGGGGACGAGCTCGGGATAGCTTGACGGAGACGAGCATGCATGCGGGGGCACTGCTATGACAAATGGCGAAGGCTTGGGTGCTCCGCGAGCGTACTTTCGATACCCCGAGCTGTTGGTGCGGAGGAAACCACAGCGCGTTAGACGGCTGGACGCGGCAAAAGCAAAGCTGAACGGTTGGAGATCTCACCTGGCGAACAGTGAAGCATTCCTGTCGTGGGAGAACTTGCATCTGCTGCCGTAGGCGCACGTGCCTTTCGCGAGGAACTGGATGCAGCCAGCCGACGACCGCTTCTGCCTCCCGGTGAATCTCGCGTCTTGCGGCTGGTACGCCATCGCGCGCGCCTTTCCGAACCTGCGCTCGCCCTCGTCGGCCGCGTGCAGCGACGGCAGCGTTTGGTACTGGTGGTGCCGCGGCGTGCCTTCTGCCGCGCTCTGGTCTTCGTGCGTGGGCTGAGCGTCTACCACCGCCGCCTCGCCCTCCACTACGCGCGCGCTGAGCGCCACTTGTTCGCCTCCCGCGTCGCTCATTGCGTCTCTTCCGGTCGTCCTTGCTCCGCTTTCTCCCTCGATTGCCGAGTGATTGATCCTTTCTGCTCGCCTGCTCCGACAATTTCTCGGAAAAGCCGTCCGAGTCGCTGCCTTTCGCACACGAGACAACTGGACTTTCGGAGAGGGAAGGAGACCGTTGGTGCCGCCGTGTCGCCCCCTGAGCACCCCGGAGAGCGTCCCGGCCGGCGGCGGAAGCGACTGCGGCGGTGCGATGAGTCTCTCGAGCGGCGGGGCGTCGGGCGGCGGCGAGAGGCAAGAGGCGGCGGCTTGCTGGCTGCGTGTCGGCGGCCCGGCGCGAAGGAGAATGATACCTTGCCGTCTTTCTCGTCAACTGCCTCGACTGCAACTGTCCGGGTTCAACTTGGCACCGGCCCGTGCCAGGGCCCTGATAGAACCCGACCCACCCGGGTGAATAGTTTATCCAAGTAAAATTTGACTGAACCCAGATTCAAAACGGGCCAGCCCACGGGTCTCCAACGGTGTGTTGAAGGTGCTGGGTGGGCACATGACATGACACAACGCATGCATTTCACCGTCGGTATTGCTAGGAGACTGCAGTCGCTACATGTTGCCAGCCCGGTACTCCTCGAGCTTCTCGAGCGTGCCCGTCTCGAGGAACTCGTCGATCTTGGCGGCGGACGACTTGCCCACGCCCTTGAGCTTGAGCGCCTGCTTGCCGGACGAGATCTCATCCTCGGCGTCGCGGATCGCCTTGGCCACCTTGGACCACGTGCCGCCCTTGAACTTCTCGCCGCGCTTGAACTCGAACCCGGACAGCTCGGCGAACGCGTCCGCCAGCGCCTGGTTGTCCTCGCACGCGGCCGTCGGCTTCTTCTTCTGCTTCTTCGCCTTGGGCTCCTCGTCCTCGTCCTCGTCCTCGTCCTCGTCCTCGTCCTCGTCCTGCTCCTCCTCCTTCTTCACCTTCCCGGCCTTCTTCGTGGCGCCACCAGCCGCCTTCTCCGCCTTGACGCCCTTCTCCGCCTTGACGGCCGCCGCCTTCCGCTTCTTGGACGGAGTGCCCTCCTTCTTCCCAAACTTTTTGATCATTTCCTACACGAGGATACGCACGCGATGGTAAGCGCGCTGGAACTGAGCCATCGAGCCAACGAGCGCTTTGCTACGCACCTCCAGCGCCTTGTCCATTTGAAACTCGCCCTGCACCCGCCAACAGCAGCACCATCTGTGCCTCAGTACTCTCTCCAAACAACGAGGCAGAACCAAACAGAGGCGGCACGCACATCCTCCTTGGTCGCGTTGAGCTGAGTGCCCGCCTCGACGGCCGCATTGATCGGGTCCTGGTCGCCAGCACACGTCGCATTGACACATTAGCGCTCCGCCAAGGACGCCATCCAGAATCCGAGCGCAACCGACACACCGTCGGGACCTTGACCCCCTCCTTGGCGCACAGCGCCAGCAGCTCCTTCGCCGCCTTCTTGCTCTTCTCCCGGCTGCTGCTCATGCTCGCCGCTCGCCTCGCCTCGCACCACCGACGCCACCACCAACACAAAGCTAGTTGCCGCGCGTTTCCAAAGCTTTGGTTGCCGCCAAAAAGCAGGCGGTTATGCCAGCCTGGCATATGGCATACCGTTGACGGTATGCGGTATGCCATCAGCTCAAAATTGAATTACATATAACCGGGATCAGAACCGGTAGCATCTCCTATCCACCGGTATATATTCGGTAAAAAGAAATGACAGCTCGAATCGTTTCTATTTATTTCTATTCATTTTGAACGCTTCTAAGACGCTTCCAAGTCATTTAGAGAACATTTACTCCCACTGTGCGCTATTCACGACGTTCTTGCGAGCGGTGATTCGCTTAGAAACGTTAATAATTCCCTGTAAGCCAATCCGCGACCCAGAGCTGACCTTCATTTGGGAAACGTCGTGGCCAAGCGCCACACTTGACATTTGTAAGGATACGAAACGAAACGCCGCCTAGCCGTTGATCGGAGGGGGAGTCAAAACGACGTTTCGCTTGGTCGAATACGGTTAGAGTTGAGAACATCCTTGTTTCAGAGATATCCGGTTTGAAGTTTTGAGAGGTCTCACTGACGAATCAACGGACGCCAGACAGCTGACTGACCACCCGCCACCAGCTCCGAGGGAGGACCAGCCACTTCAACTCGATCGCCCGATAGCTGACGGCCATCCGCCCGACCGGCTGCGGCAGACAACTTGTTCCCACCCCGCAGGTCCGTCAACCGCGCACGCTCACGGGCGGGAACCAGCGATTGCTTGACTTCAGCACTAATAGCCACATTGTAGCTGACGACGGCCAGCAAAGAAGCATCGCGCGGTACTCACCCACAACATCGAACGCGCCCGCGGCGCGACCGCCGCCACGACGAACATCTCCGAGCAGCAATATGGTTGCCGTCAATGCAGCGTCTGCGTCAGGGTGATTTGCTGGTGTTGACGCCTCTGGCCGTTTGAGTGCCGACATTGACCCTAGCAGCAGGTTGACCCTTCAAGGTGGGTCGTTATCGTGAACACACCAGACACTGTGAGTCGCACGGGGCAGCCAAATTAGCCAACGGCGCGAGTGACACGGCAAGCTCGCGATCCTTTTGCGCAGACACTGCGCGAGGAAACTCCGAACGTTCGCGCCGCTTTCCCTAGATTCTAAAGAACGTCCGCAGAATGATGCGCAAATCGAGGATGTTTACGATTCAAATATATGACGCCTTAAATCAATACAAACCCATAATTTGCATCAAAACCAGGTAGATTTGTATCAAAAATGTATTTTCAGGTGGGGAACAAACCAAACGAAAGAGTCTTATAAGACGTCAACAAATATACAATAAATCTACAATTACTAAACTAAAGCAAGTATTGATTTTTAATAGGGTGACTGTTGACAATTTTGCATCAAAACACGGTAGATTTTTTAAAATTGGCCGTCTCATTCATTTATTTTAGGGTCACGCCTGATTTTTTTCCCTCTCGGCACGGACTCACTTGCGGTTTGTATGCTGCACCTGGATTTACTTGGCGTTTGTATCGCTCGCCCCCTCGGCCCTCCACCCCGCCTGCCGCCCTTGCGTCCCCAGCTGCGAGAACAGAAAAAGCGGCGAACCCCCGAGGAGCGCGCGCGCCGCGGGCCGAATAAGATCCGCCCGAGTGCCGGGCGCCTTCTTTCCGTGACGCGCACTTTGCCTTTTGGTTCCTGGACGGCGCACCGCCTTCCCCGACCGCTTCGTCGAACGCTCCGCGCGCCTCGAGCTGCCTCGGGCGTTGGCCGATCGATCCACCGAGCGATTGCTCCATCCGCACCACACGCACCTTGACGCGCAACGTTGCGCGCGGTGCAAGGCGCTCAGTGCTCGCCGCTCGCTCCCTGACGGACGGACGCGGACGGAGGACCCTCCTGCCAGTGCGCGATTGCCGCCGGACCGACCGACGCCGCCGCCGCCGCCCAAGCGTCCATGCTGATGACCGAGGCGTTCGCCCCCGGCGCGCTCTCGGGCACCGTGGCCGCCGCGTCCGCCTTGATGGAGCCGGACAGCGACAGCTTCAGCGAGAGGGTACGTCTTTGCGCGCCATGCCTTGCGCGGACCGTTCCGACATGTCTCCGCGCCGTGATGATGCGCGCCCGGCTGGATCTGACCGTTTCGACGCGGGATGCGTCCGTGTCCGTGTCGGTCTGCGCGCAGCTCCGCTTGAAGATCCAGCCGCAGCCGCCCAAGTTCCCGTTCCGCGACCACCCGTTCGACATCACGGTCTACCTGGTCGACTCGGCCGACCACCTCAAGGCGGGGTACGCTCGCTTGCCTGCTCGCTCGCTCGCTCCTCCGCACTTGGGAACCCCCGCCCCATCCGAACGTCCGACTGACAGGATGCACCCCGTCAATACAGGCTCACCGTGCCGCTCAACGTGGAGCTGTACTCGGCTGAGAAGATGCTGCCGGTGGAGAAGCCCATCATGCACATTGACCCAGCCACCAAGCCCGTCATGAACGGCGACGGCATCTGCAAGCTGCGCATCCGCATCAGCGAGTGCTCCATGGCGCTCGGCAACCGCAAGTTCGTCGTCCACATCGCTGCCGCCCCGAACAAAGGTGCGCTTCGCACCTCAGCTATCGTCGACTCACTGCTCACCACTGACTCCCGCTCTCCCATCGTACTGCGTAGAGTTCAACGTGGTGCCCGCCGTCACGTCCGAGATGACGGTCATCCAGCACCGCCTGCTCATCCAGGACAAGCTGCCGGAGCTGTGGTACAAGGACGAGGGCGGCCGCGACAAGTGCATGACGCTGCCGATCCACCTGGTCAACGAAAAGGGGGAGCGCGTGGGGAACCGACCCGTTCCGCTGCGTGTCACGCTGCTCTATGAGAACGAACACCCGGTGCTGAAGCAGGACATCCTCAAGATGTCGCCCGACTGCCAACGCACCATCGACTCATCGGGCAAGGCGCTGCTCAAGCTCCGCATCGAGGACGTGTCCAAAAACCACCAGGGGCAGGCGTTCCGGCTCAAGGTCGAGGCAGACACGGCGCAATCGCCTATGAACTTTGACGTCGCGTACGACCTGAGCTCGACCATCTCGGTGCGCTCCAAGCGCAACAAGCGGCGGCCGCACAAGGGGCTGCCCTCCCAAATCACGCACCACATCGTCACGGGCGTGTCTGCGCCGGGCTCGACCACGTCGTCGCCAGCGTCGAACGGCGAAAACGACTTGACGTTCGGCTCGACGTTCGCCGCCGAGGAGCATCGGCGCAAGAAGATGCGCACGGGCGACCTCGCGTCGCCGATGGGCTCCGTCAGCAGCCCGCACGGGAATAACCCGCTCACGGGCGCGATGGAGAGCGTGCTGGGATGGACGGGCGCCGTCGTGAATGGCCTGCACCAGCTCGAGTGGCAGACGGTCGGGTACGAAAGCAAGACTGACGGCACGGCGGACCCTGACCGACCGATCTACCGCTGCCCTGCGTGCTGGCGGTATAAGGATGTCATGACGTACGAGACGGCGCAGCACGACACCAAGTGCTTGATCGCCAACCTGCTGCTCACGTACGCGACGGACACGATGGGGCACCTTGACTACGTGCTCAAGTCGATTGAGCGCTTCCCCGCGCTCATGGCGAGCGCGCAACAGGCGTCTGCAGACAAGGTGGCCAAGCAGTTCGCGGCCGCCAACAGCATGCACGCTGCGAACGCAGGCGGCCTCGTGAGTCCGCATGCCAATGCCGGACCAGGGCAGATGGGCAACAGCAACCCCCTCGGCGATGATCCGTCCGCGAACGCGCCTTCGTTGATGGGCCCCAACATGATGATGAACTCGACAGGCATGGTGCAGCCGGCGGGGAACCAGTTCTCGGTCTCCAGCGCGCAGGCGACGGCCATGGCGGCGACGGCGACACCCGTGAATATGAACCTGAACGGCATGGAGGGACCCCCAGGACTGTTCCGCAACAACTCGGGCGGGCTGACGGAGTTCATGCGGCAGCTGGACGAGCAGGAAGGCGATCCTATTTTCTACCCCAACTTGAACGGCGGGCCGGCGCAGCCGAACCCGAGCTCGCAGATCGCGGAAGCCATCGAGATGCAGGTGTACTACGTCGTCGCGCGCATGGTGACGGTCGACTCGAGCAACGCGATCGGCTTCCCGGCGTTCGACGCGGCCACGAACCTGCTCGGCTTCTACCAGGAGGGGCGTGACAGCACGACGACCGAGGTGGTGTTCGTGCCGGTGAGCGACATCCCGGCCATCTCGCAGGGCGAGATCGTGGAAACGCAGCGCCTGCTGCGCTCCGAGATGAAGGACAACAGCAGCGCCGTGTTCACGCTGCCGCGCTGCAACAACAACCTGGTCAAGCTCAAGGAGGACGTGATCCTGTTCCACTGGAACGTCAAGGACCGCGCCGCGACCGCCAAGTGGTGAGCGCAAGCGCCAACAAACCAAGGAGCCGGCCGGGCGGGGACGGAGAGTCCGAGACGAGAGGCAATTGAGTATTTATTGTTTTTCTAGTGGTAGTAGTGCATGAAGCTTCCGCGCGCCGCCCCGCCCGAGTGTACAACAAGGACCAAGTCGACGACAACGAGATGACGCAGAAGGAGAAGAAGAGCAAGCAAACAAGCACACACAAAGTGGCAAGTAAACAAGAATCCATGCGACCATGTAAGTGATTCCCCGCTCGTGATCGTCGTGACCACACCCGTCGTGCCTCCTCTGCTCAGCTCCGCCCGCTGTCACGCTCGACCAGCGGCCGCGCGAAGCCCAGGACGAGCGGCCGCTTCTGGCGCGCCAGCCAACGCATCGTGTCGTCAAAGCTGCGCGAGGGCAGCGCGGCGGCGTTCACTGTCGCGAGCTCGTCGCCTCTGGACACGAGCCTCGTCTTGGCCGCATGCCCGCTCGTAGCCACACGCTTGACGTAGATGACTACCTGTCCTTCGCGGTCGGCGTCCAGGTACGACGCGAACGTCAGCCCCAACGCCGATCGTGGCGGCCACAAGAGGTTGTAGACGTAGTGGGTCGTAGTCAGTGGTGACGCCGCGGTCAGCACGGTCGGTAGGCGCGGTGTTGGCTCCTCTTCGTCCGAGTCGTGCAGCTCGTCCCACCACGGCGAAGCGTTCGAGGTCGCGGCGTTCCCTGAACCAGAAGCAGTCGATTGATGCGGTGGCGGACGGTGGAAGCGGAGCACTGCGGGCTTCGAAGCCGACACCACCGTATCACGAAGCGTCTCCTCTGTCAGACCGACTGTCGACACCTCATTGACAGACACGAGCCAGTCGCCGACGGGATTCCCAGGGAACTGCAGGCGGCAGCTGCTCTGGACAACGCGTACAACAGGCACGAGGGGAAACGGAGAGTCCGTTCGCTTGTCGTCGTCGTCCGCTGACAGGAATCGGGGCTGCTGAGGCTCCAGCGACAGTCCCAGACCGAGACGCGGCTCCCTCCACGTCGCAAGGTAGCAGTCATCGCTGTCGAGCGCGCCACGACAGCCGAGCGACTCGAGATCCGAGTTGTTGCATCCGATGCCCGTCAAGCGGCAGGTGGAGAGGCTCGCTAGGATTTGCTCCGTCGCCGCGGTCTCCACCATCTCGAGCGGAGCCCGAGGAGACGCCGACGGAGACGTGAACGTTAGCGACCCACTGCCCGAGTCCAACTCGCTGGCGCTGCCGCTACCGTCGTCGCTGAACGAGCTGATCGTCTTGGGAGGCTTGAACACCAGCAGTGCAGGCTTGCGCAGCGCCGAGAGCTCTGCCTGCCACTCGTCCATGCGAGAGTACTCCAGCTTCCGCCCGTTGACTGAGTGAAGCAGGTAGCCGGGCTGAACTCTCTCCAGCCCACGCGATGTTCCTTTGCCTGTCAGTCGGTTGACAATCGGAAGTCCTGAGAGCAGGTCCGGCACAAGCGTCACTCCCAGTGAACCGCTCTTCCAGACGATCAATACATCACTGTCTCCCCCTGCACTTGATGCGTCGGTGTGGCGCCAAACGGGATCGTTTGTGTCATCCAGGTTTTGGCAAGCTGATCGAGTTGGTGCTGCGGTCCCAGGGAGTCGACCAGCAGACCCTGCCACCACTCGGGTGCGCTGGAAGGTGAAGCAAATCGGTCTCGGTGCAGACTTGACAAACTTCATGACGCGGCCGAGCCCCATTGCGATGGCATCTTGGCCATTGACAGCCACGAGCACGTCGCCGGCTCGGATCCCAAACGCTGCAGCTGGCGCACCGGTCCGTGCGATGCGACTCACGACCGGGATGTGACGCGGACCGTCACTTGTGAACGTGGCACCAAGCATTTGGTCACGAAGGATGGCGTGGAACTGTTCGAATTCCCAGCGTTTGCCGGCGCACGACTGCGCATCGGCTGCTCGGAAGCGGAAGACGGCTGGCGTGTCGACTCTCGCCATCAACGACGTGACTTCGTTGAGGCCCATGCCGCAAACTGAGACGTCGGCGACTGCTTCCAATACGTCACCGACCAGGATCCCAGAGACAGCAGCTTCACTCGAAAGCACATCGCGCACAATCACGCTGCCTGTCGAACCGGAAATCGACAAGTCGAACTGCGGCACGCCTCCATTCCACACGAAGTGCTTCAGGCTCGTAAAGCGACGGCTTGACGAACTCCAGGGCTCCTGATCTTCGCGGAGTAGCGTTGAGCTCAGCGATGGAGCCGTCGAGACAGTAGTGTGCACGCGCGCAGTGCGTGGCGACCGTGCCCACCCCAGGTGCGTGCTTCGCGCCTCGTTGTCGGTGCGCCGCTTGAAGACCGAGTTCTTGAGATTCTCAAAGATCATAGCGAACACCTCGCGCTTCCTCGGCGCCGCACACTTGTTGGTGGCGTCGTCTGTACCCTCGTCAACCTCGACACGAAGGTCGTCGTCAGCCGTGGAGGCTTCTGACTGGTGCCTTTGCTGTGGCTGGTCGTACTCTGGTCTGGGCGAAAACGAGAGTGCTGTTGCGTCGTCGAAGTTCCCGAACGCATTGACTGCGGCACTTGCGGACCTCGCAGAGTTCATCGTGATCAGTCCATCGAGTGACTCGGGCCAGTCGCTTTCACTCCACCAGTGGTTTGCTCGCTCTTCATCACTCGTGGAGGAACCATCAACGTCATTGTCGCCACCGCTGTCCTCTCCGTTGCTGATGGACCCAGCGTCGCTACCCTCCACGTCGTTGTTGCCGGAGGCGCGAAGACATCCTAACAGCACGTACTCGAGTGAGTCAAACTCTTCAATGTGAAGCGGCGACACCACCGCCGGTCCGCAGTCTTCGAGCATCTTCGACAGCGTTGGACTGCTGATAGAGCGACTTGCCCGGGGCCTGATGGGTCGACAAGTGGCGGCGAACTCTCCGTGAGATCCGAGCAAGCAGCCAAGCAACATCGACAGCAGTGCAACATCGGCAGCAGTGCAAGCGGATCCTAGAATTATCAGATGTGGTATTATTAGCAGCGCAGAAACCACCGGGCGCGTTCCAGCCCACCCGCGGCCATTTCCCTGGCGTCGCCGAAGGAGAAGCCATCAATTGCCGAGCCAATCGGCCAGGAGAGTTTCCATGCACGACGCGAGCAGCGTGAGCCACCTTGCCGCCAACAATAGCCACTGCTTCTGGTCACTTCAACTTGGGGTTACACCAATCGTCTCCGCTTCAGGGTTACGCGTACCCGCCTGCTCGCAAACGTGATTGAGAATTACGCGGGAAACTGTTTCAAAGGCGGCCATTTGGGGTGGAGAGGACGAGTCATGGCAGGCGGCGGCGGCGGCGGCGGCGACGGGCAGCCCAGCGCGCCCAGGAAGCGCTACAGCGCCACGTCCATCACGGACTTCTTCCAGCGCAAGCGACCGCACGGAGCGCGCGTGGTGGTGGACGAGGAGGACGAGGCGGCGGAGGCTCAACTCCCACCGGGGGCGGCCGCCGCGGATGCGGACTCGGGCTCTGCCGTCGAGGCCATCGACTCGGACGATGAGAACGAGGCAGACGCGGAGACTGAAGGTGTGATAACAGTCGTTGAAGCCGGCCACGGAAGCTTGCTCGGCATCCGGAAGCAGCACCGCGACGACCGCTCGAGCGTCACGAGTCTGTTGAGTCGCCGAGAGCTGGGGGAGTGCGGCGGCCGCGCGCCGCACAGACGCGGCAACCCGCGGCGGCGGCTTCCGCAGCTAGTGTCGCGCTGGGTACTCGGCACGTTCCGGTGCTCTCCGGTGAAGCTGTCGCTGTCGGCAGACTGGGAGCAGAGAGGAGGCCGCCTGCGCAATGAGGAGTTCTACGCGAGTTGCGTCGAGTTCGACTCTGCGGGGGTGCTGCTCGCGGCGGGGTCGTCGAACGGGATCATCGCGATCTACGACTTCGACGAGTACGCGCACCGCAGCATCAACGCTAGCCACGTAAGCCACTGATTCGGCTGGTCTTGTCGATGAGGGGGGAGGCATTGACACGAGTGTGACGGACCAGCAGCGCGGAATGCAAGCAAGACACGACCGGCCCACTGGCGATGTGGAGATATCCGAAGCGCTGGAGCAGATGCATCCGGTGCGTAGATCTCTACTGATAATAGCCGTGGAGGATATCGGAGCTAACAAGCTGTGGTGCAGATCCACACGATCTTCACACCGTTCGAGGTCCAGTGCATTCGGTGGAACCCAATGAACGAGGTAAGCACCGTTGGTGGTCGCTTTACGCTCGGAGCAACATCTTGGTCGTCTAAACTTGCGCTGAATCGACATGCTGACTTGTGCTACTCGTTGCGCAGGACGAAATCGCGTGCTCCTTCTCGAATCGCAACGAGATCTGGCTGTTCAACCTGCGCAAGTTTCCGACCAGGCCGACTCGTGTGCTCAAGAGCTCAAGCCACACGTCTCGGGGCTACAACTCGCTGGTGTTTGTGTCCAAGAAGTCAATTATCTCCTCTGCTGCACCGTCAACGCGGAAGCCACTCCAGAAGGCCGCATCGCACTCGTGCTGCGTGGTAGCCGGCGACACGGTCGGCGCCATCCGCATGTGGGACGTCGCGTTCCCCAGCCGCCCGATATGGTCGATATCGATGGGCCCACATCCCGTCAACTCGATCGTGCTCTCCCATTCCAAGCGAGAAATCATTTGTGGCAGCCAGAGCGGGGTCATTGCGGTGCGTATGATGCCTGGCGTGTAATGCCTCAAAGTGACTCCGATGTATGAAGAATCCAGCTCACTGGATGCCATTGCAGATCTATGACGTCCATGACGTGGGTATCCGTGCGTTTGGATCCAAGCCAGCTCCGCTCCGCAAGGCAGTTCTGAACGTCACCGACGCTATCAAACGTGCGGTCTGTTGCCAGGGATCGGCATGGTGTGGTGCATTATTGACTGAGAGGCTTGTGTTTTGTGCCGGTTTCAGCTCATATGGTGCACGACCCTGCTCTTTTCCAGTCCCTCCACCAGTGGCCTGGAGGAACCGGGATCGTGTCACTGCGATTGCTTCCGCAAAGTGCAAACCAAGTCATGTGCCAGCTTCGCAACGACTGGCTTGTCGTGCTCGATCTATTGAAGGGCGTCGCCGTCAAGCTCTTCACCCGCAAAATCGGTACGAGCACCGAATGTGGCTGTGTTTGAGATCAAGCCACCAGTTCTCACCTCTCCCAATATTTTACCTCAAGAACTTGGACGGCGAGGCGACCAGCGTGACTCCAAACCGAAAGCGCTTCCCATGTCCGTGCTGGCGACACCGAGAGAGCTGGAGATGCCGATCACGACCGTCCGGATCAACTCCACTTCCTGGCTCGGGTGCCACCGGTGTCCAGCGACGCTGCTGTTCGACGCATCGGTCGCTTGTTGGGGCCCTCACGGACGACTGTCGATCGATACGGTTGATCTCAGTGGGCGCTCGTCGACTCTGATAGAGAGGGCGACGCCTGCATCCGAGAGCAACGACACCGCGGCAGACTGGACGAACAAGACCGCGGCTGGTGACATGCCATCCGGCTGGCTCCGTCTGCCCACCAGTGGCCCAGTCACTGCCGCCACCAGCCATCCGAAGCAGCACATTGTAGTCTGTGGAGGAGCAAACATGGAGCTCATGGTGCTTGGCCCCTTCGGGCGGCAGGACAGTTGATGCTGACAAGTGATGGCTTGAAATGAAGCACAGCCGTTTGATACGGCACTAAACCGATATGCAACGTTCCGCACCAGAAGACCATTCATTCACATTGTGAACGCCGCGTTCGTTCACCGCTTCCTGCTGCTCCTGCTCCTTCGTCTCCTCCTAAGCGATGGCGCGCGAGGTGATCGTGCTGGAGGACTCGCCTAGCGACTCGGACTCGTCCAGCAGCCGCCGCCGGTCGCTGGAGCAGCCGCCAGCGCCGGCAGCAGC
>JAADYF010000390.1:0-22807 GCA_023338175.1 Phytopythium delawarense
GCTCTTCCGGGGAAAGAACTTCGTGTTCGACCAGCGCTGCGTCGGCGCCGAGGCCACCGAGTTCGAGCAGGTGACGGACGACGTGCTCGGCGCCTGCTTCCAGTGTGGCGAGCCGTGCGACCACCACACCAACTGCAGCAATGAGATGTGTGGAGGGCTTCTACTGCACTGCGAGAGCTGCCGCTCCGCTTTTCTGGGTGCGTGCAGCGAGGGCTGCAAGCAGGAGGTGCTCAAGATGAATTCCATGAATCGCGAAGAGCGCCGACGATACAGGATGCGGCACTCGGAGCACTGGAAGCCGCTCGTGCCCAACGCGCTGTCAAGGTACCGTCAGCAGCAGCCCTGTGCGTCGCAGCACCTAGGTCGTTCCGCGGTTTGTCGGTGCTTCCACTCCTCTTCATTGCTGACGGAGCAGATTGGTGGCCGAGATGACGCCACTCCGAGCGTCAACGCCTTCAAGTCCGGCATCCTCCACGACCACAGCTACGCCTTCCAGAGTTCCAGCCCGCTAGTAGACGCAGCGCTGCTCCACGAGCTGCGCGAGGCCACGCTCCGCGAATGGTCCAAGGCGGAGCAGCTCATCGACGAGACGCAGGGCCAGTTCCTGTGCTTCCTGGCGCAGTCAGTAGGGGCCACGCGCGTGCTGGAGATCGGCTGCTTCACCGGCTACTCGGCGCTCTGTCTGGCCGGCGGCCTGTCCCCCGGCGGGTCCGTGGTCACCTGCGACGTCGACGAGGCGGCGACAGCGTTCGCGCGCCGGTTCTTCGCTCGCAGCACGTGGTCGGAGCAGATCGAGGCTGTCAACGCGGACGCGGCGGCGTTTCTGGCGTCCCAGACTGAGCCGTTCGACCTGATCTTCGTGGACGCCAACAAGCGGCAGTACCGCGCGTACTACGAGGCGGTGCTGGACCGGCGACTGCTGGCACCGAGCGGGCTCCTGCTCTTCGACAACACGCTCTTCCGCGGCCGCGTGGCCGCTTCGGCGCGCGGCGAGGCGGCCAGCAAGGAGCGGCTCGCGCGCGGCCTGGCCGAGTTCAACGCGCACGTGGCCGCCGACCCGCGCACGACGCAGGTGCTGCTGCCGCTATGGGACGGCCTCACGCTCGTCCGCCTCGCTCACCCGGGCAATTAGCCCGCCGCGCGTCCCGCCAGCCACCCCGCGGCGCCGCGCTCCGGGGCTCCGGGGGGGCTTCGCCCCACCTCGCCTCGCAAGTTGCCTTCATGTGCTCCTCGCAATGATCTATATCCTTTGTGAATAGATACATTTTTTTATTCATTTGCAAAGTGGAGGACTAACAGTTCATCTTGGATAGCATTTAGGGGTGGGTTAGGGTTATACCATCAGTCTTTGTAGCGCGTCCATTTCAACCTCCACACTGACATGTGGGACAGCTTGTGGAAATGTGGGTCACCTCTTGATGTGGTGGGGCCCACACTTGGTCGAACGCTTGTTTGATGCGATGGTTTTGCAAAGCTTGTCACGCAGGCAGAGCTGCAAGCACAACAGGAAGGCGGCGGAGGAGCTTCCCAGGCTGAAGGCAACCGACTTGGCCAAGGTGACATGCCGCGGCCCGCGAGCGCGCTGTGGACGCACTTCCGGCGCGAGGCGGCGACCAAGCGCGCCGTGTGCAAGTACTGCGCGCACAACATGTGCGGGCTCGTGTCGCGCATGCGCGCGCACCTGGCGCGCAAGTGCCCCGACTGCCCTGCGCACGTCAAGGAGGAGATGTTCGAGGCCGACATGAGCCGCAAGATGGCGCTCGCCATGGCCGGCGCGACCGCCGACGCCGCTTCGGCCGGGCCCGCCGCCGGCTCGGGGGCCGCAGCCGCACCCGCCGCCGCCTCGCCGCACAGCGTTCTCTCCTCGCTGTCGGCCGCGCCGCCCGCAGGCCCCAGCGCCGCCTCGGCATCGCGCGGCAACGGCAACGGCAACGCAAACGTCAATGGCAACGGCAACGGCAACGGCAATGGACTGCTGCTGGCGCCCGGGGCCGGCCCGCCCGCCAAGAAGCAGCGGCGCGCGCGGCTGTCGCCGGTGCCCGCGGCCGCCGCGCCGCTCGCGGACGACAAGGGCGACGACATCGACAGCTGCGTGGCCAAGGCCGTGCTGGGCGCCGCGCTGCCCGTGGCCGTGGTGGAGAACGCGGTGTTCGCGCGGATGCTCAAGCGGCTCGCCCCGCCCGGGTACGAGCCGCCCAGCGCCTTCGCGCTGGCCACGTCCGCGCTCGACCTCGAGTACACGGAGGCGCAGCTCAAGCTGCGTGCCGAGGTGCTGGACGCGCAGGCCGTGTGTCTGGGCGTCGAGTCGTGGGCCGCCACGCTGCAGCGGCCTATCCTCAGCTGCGTCGTGCACAACACGTCCACGCCCGGCGTGTTCGCGCTCGAGAGCACGGGCGAGGTGCCGCACACGCCCGAGGTGCTCGTCGAGAAGATCGAGAGCGTCATGACGCAGATCGGCACCGGCCGCGTCGCCGTCGTCGTCACCGACACGACCACCAGCGACAGCATGAAGCAGGCCGCGCTCGCGCTACAGGCCAAGTACCCGTCCATCACGTTCCTGCCAAGCTGCGCGCACGCCATGCACGCCATGGTTACCGAGCTGCTGGCGCTTGCGCCGGTCGCCGCCACGATCTCCGTCTGCCATGAGCTTGCGCGGTTCCTCGCGGCCCACCACGTCGCGCGGGCTGCTCTCGCCAGGATCGCAGAGCAGATGCAGGGCCTCGAGCCGTCCTCCTCCTCCTCGGTCGCATCCTCCGTCGCGTCCGTGCTGCTGTCGCCGCTCGGCGCGTTCGACGCCGACGCGTCCATGGGGGCAGCGGCGGCGGCGGCTGCCGCGTGCTCGTCGTCCTCCGTCTCCCCGTCGTCGTACTACTACTCCACGGCCTACACGCCGGCATCTGCCTATTCCCCACCCGCCACAACTTCCACGTCGGCGTCGTCGGCGTCTTCGAACCCAGTGGTGGCGCTCGAGCGACTACTGAGCGTGCATCACCACCGACACTCGCTCGACATTCTGCTGGCCGAGAACCACGCGCTGAGCGGCCTGAGCGCGCTCGCCAAGGAGAAGCTGCTGCGCCTCAGCTTCTGGGAAGACGTGTCGACGCTCGCGGCGCTGCTCGAGCCCTTCCTCGAGTTGCTGCGCACCTTCGACGCCGACTACCCGCTGCTCTCGACCTTTTACCACCGATTCACCCTGCTCTGGAGCCATGTCGACAAGTTCACAACCAACAATGGCGGCCCTGGATCGAGTGGGAGCAGTGGCGGCGGCGCAGGGAACCGCGGGGCGGCATCGAACGGCACAGGCGGAGTCAATGCAGGCTCCGCCGCAGGCGGCAGTGCCAGTAACGCGACGTCGGGCAACGGAGCGCAAGCCGCTGACCAGCTGACAGGTAGCGCGTCCTCCGCGACCGGCGCGCTCGCTTCCAGGTGTCAGCGTATCATGTCGGACTACTGGCAAGCGATCCAGCACCCGGCCATGTACACGGCCTACATGCTGGACCCGCGGTTCCCGGCCTCGAGTCTGTCATCCGAGGCGACCAGCGAGGTGCTCGCGTACCTCAAGCGCGCGGCGGACCCCAACTCGTTCGCCAACGTCGTGTCGGAGCTCACGCGGTTTACGGGGCGTGCGGGGCTGTTCGCAGACGACGCCGTGTGGGAGTCGGCGCAGAAGTGCGGGCCGCTCAACTGGTGGAAGGGCTTCATCGGCGGCGCGTGCCCCAACCTGCAGGCCGTGGCGCTGCGCACGCTGTGCTTCCCGGCATCCTCGGGCCTCTCTCGCGCTCGCCGCGACATGTTCGACCGCATCCAGGCGGCCAATGCGCGTTACATGAACGACGAGCAGGCCGCCAAAGCCGCGCTCGTCTACTTCAACACGGCGCTGGCCGCCACCGCGTCGGCCGTGAGCGAGGATGACAGCGGCGTCTCGAACGAGACCATCGTGTGAGCAGGGCGGGCGTAGGCGGCATCGGCGCGCACAAGGTATACATAACACGCAGAGTCGTCCGCGCTCCCATTCGCTCTCACCCTCACTCTCTCTTGTCTCCTACCAGCTCACCACGCATCCTCTCGCTCGCTCAACCTGTCGCCCGGCGTCGTCGGGGCCACTGCGACCGCCTGCCCCAACCGCCAGATCCCTCGTCTCGCCTGCTTGCTCTCCTCTCACCGTCTATCTACGCCCACCGCCACGCCGCTCGCTCGTCTCGTGCGCGCGCGCTCTACTTGGTCTCCGTCTTGTCGGCCGGCTTCTTGGCCTCTACCTTGGCGGGAGCGGCCGGCGGCTCCGACTTGACCACATCCAGGAAGTTGCGGCCGCCCCAGGCGCCAGCCTTGGGCAGCGACTCGTCCACCGCAGGCGCAGCCTCCGTCGCCTTGGCGTGGCTCTTCTTCGCGGGCTTCTTGTCCTCCTTGGGCTTGCCAGGCGCCGCAGCAGCCGCAGCAGTCGAGGTCACTGGGGCCTTCGCCGGCTGCTTCTTCTTGGGCTCGAGCACCGGCGCGGGCGCCGGCGTGCCGTGGATTACCGCCGCTGCGTACCCGACGACCTTGACGGCCGGAGGAGCGGCCGCCGGAGCGACAGCCGAGGCCGGAGGCGACGCGGAAGCGGAGGCGGAAGCAGCCGCCGGAGCCGGAGTCGAGGCGGCCGGCGCCTGCTTCTGCTGCTGGCGCTGCTCGCGCGCCTCCTTCGTGTAGTCCTCGCCGTACATGAGACTCTCGTAGTCGATTGAGCCGACCGAGTCGCTGCGGATGGGGCGGCCCTGGCGCATGGCCTCGCGCGCCTGCTCGATCGAGTACGTGCGCTGGTTGCGCAGCAGGTCCGGGTGCGCCACGGGCGTCAGTGCCGCCGGGTGCGCCGCGAAGTCCATCTTGCCCTCGGGCAGCTTGCAGTCGTCATCGTCCATGTTCTTGACGATCTCCATGATGTCCTCGTGCGCGTACGCGTGCACGATGGCGGCGGCCGCGACCTTGTCGCCGGGCACCGTCGGCAGTGGCGGGAAGTTGGCCGCGCTCAGGATCGGCTGCCGGTCGCCCTTCTTGCCGCTGGCCGCGGGCTGCGCCGCCGACGCCGAAGCCGACGCCGGCTGTTCCTTCTTGTCGCCGGCCTTGGCCGCGCGCTTCTCGCTCTTGCTTTTCCGGGCGGCCGGGCGGCCCTCGGTGCCGTTGCCGCCCTTGCCGCGCGCCTCCTTGCCCGCCGGCGCCGCCCCACTGCTGTTGCCGGACCGGTTGCCGCGGAACGCGCCGCCCGAGCGGCCGCCGCCACGCGACGAGGCCGGCGCGGCCTGCTGGTGGCCGCCGGCGTAGTGCGGGCCGCCGTGGTGGCCGTGGTGGCCACCGCCGCGGCCGTTCGTGTAGTGCGCGCCGTACGTGTTGGGCACGTCGTAGTAGCCGCCACCGGCGGCGCCGGCGCCAAAGTAGCCGCGGCCGCCGTAGGGCGTGCCGATGGCCGGCGTGATCGTGTTCTCGGCCGGCTGCGTCGGGTAGAATGACTTGAGCAGGTTCTCCGACTTGAGGCGCGCCTTGATGGCCGCGCCGCGGAACGTCTGGCTGCGCAGCGCCAGAAGCGTGGCCACGGCCTCCTGCTCGCTCGCCATCGCCACGAACCACGTGTCGCCCACGTCGCTGCGCACACTAGCCGGCGCGTGGCCGCAGGCCGAGAAGACGGCCTCCACCTCGGCGGGTGGCGTGTCGGACGGGATCTCGCGCAGGATGATGGTCGTGCGCTCCGACTTGATGTTGGGCTTGATGGCGTCCTTGGCCTCGTTCAGCGCGCACACCTGGGGGCGGAGACGGCGTCAGTCGATGGCTCGGAGTACGCGGCGGCCCGCCGTCTACGCGCTTCACGCACCGTCGAGTCGGCCACGGCCGCCACCAGCAGCTTGGCGCTGTCCGTGAGCTCCTGGATCTTGGAGAACTTGAGGATCACGTCCACCGGGACGTACCTGCGGGTACGCGTTGCCCACATTGCGAGCGCACACGGTAAGCAACAATCAACAAGCGGCAGGCTTTCGCCAGGGACGGACGGACAGACGGACGCACATCTGCGAGTTCATCTGGGACACGAGGAACGCGTCGTTGGCCAGGTTGTTGCGCGAGAAGTAGAACTCGACCTGGCGCTTGATGGCGCTCTGAAGCTCGTCGCCCGCTGCATTCACGCACCACAGAGAGAGCAGCCACAGGTCAGCGGACGCGCTTGCTTGAGGCAGGCCAAGCGTGGGGACGGGACCCAGCGTCCGTCCCGTCCTCGCAAGCACAGCAAGCCAAGCACGGACCGAGGGCCTTGCCCGCCTTCTGCTGCGCGCTCATGGCTGCGTGTCGCTCGCTCGGCTCGGTCGCTCGGCTCGGTCGGGGGAGAAGCGCGGGCGCGTCGCTCGCTGCTGCTGCTGCTGCTGCTGCGGACTTGAGGCGGTGCCTGGCGGTTTGGGGCGCCGCGATTGGTTTCCAGCCAGCCAGCGTCCGCGCGCCCAAAACAGCAGCCGAAGCGTGGTGGACAGGTACCCAAAACAATCTGTTTTGGGGATTATCGAGATGACCATCTTTCATGATCACATGCGGCATGGTCATCATTGGCATGGTGTTGAACTCATGGAGAGGCGTTGGGTGACCCTTTCGCATCGGAGAAGGCTCCGCCCGATGGAGACGCGGAACACGCGGGTCTGGTCGTTGCGCTTTACTTCTGGGCTGCTCGACGCGACTTGCGGCGTCCTCCGAACTGGTCGTCGTCAGGTGGTTCGACCTCGGCTTGCAGGCCTCGCAGTGCTGCCCCGCTGTCAAGACCCACAGTAGAGCACACTTCCCACGTGCTTGTATGTATCCATGGTGCCCAATTTGGCTGAGCTGCCAATGCCGGAAGGCCAAGTGACGCCATTGCACAACTGGCGAAATGCCCACAACTGAACTCAATGGACACTCTCCCAACCGGTTTACAATCGCCTCAAGTCGATCAAAGTCACATGCACGCCCAAGCCCCGTGCAGCAGTCCTGACGACGCGCTTCTCCCGCGTCTTCCTCGATTCTCCAGCGCCGTTCGCGTGATTTACAGCGCCGACACCAGCTCGATGAGCTTCTCGGTGAATGCGACCTGGTCCTCGAACGGGATGACCGAGAACTTGGGCACGTGCAAGAACAGCGCCAGGTGCTGCGCGAGTTAGGACAGCAAGTCAAGCAATTCTCTAGTCAGTCCCCGCCTCGCATTGACGCGGACACGAGCGCGGCGCACGCACCCCGGGGCGGCCGGCGGCGGCCTGCTTCGTGGTCCACACGAGCGACCGGAAGTACACGTAGTTGCAGATGTAGCGGCCCGGGTCGGTCGAGAGGATCGCGGCCGGGTTCTCCTTCTGCAGCAGCGGCAGCAGCTGCTCGAGCGGCACGGCGGTCGCAAGCGCCTCGGGCTCGTTCTCGGCGATGGTCTCGCCGCGCGCGACCCATCCGCGCTCGTCGGGGATGCCAAACTCCGCCGCATTGTAGCCCGTGCTCTCGAGCTTGAACTGCCGCGCCACGGCGCTCAGCCCGAGGTGCAGGAAGACGCACGGCCGGCCGCTCTCCTCGGCCTTGGCGTACAGCTCCGCCAGCTCCTCGTCACAACCTGCAACCGTCCACCGAGTCAGCTCACCACGGGTCTTCACTACGCCGCGAGCCTGTACAGTGCGAGCGCACCTTGCGCCGAGACCTCGAGCACGCGCGCGAGCGTGACGCGCTCGTGGGTCGCCAGCTTCTGCGTCACGAACGTCGTGGGGTTCTCCACGATGTCGCCGAACTTGCCAAAGCCCGTGAGGTAGACGTCGCGGCGCCCCCGGCTCGCCCCCATTTCGGTCGACGCGCCGCCAGACGCCACCACCGCCGCCGTCGCGTTGCCCTCCAGCCCCGCACTCGCCACCATCCTCGCCTCCTCGCCGTCTAATGTAACACTGCAGGGATCAAAATAGCAATGCTCTTTTGCTCGGCGGTAAAAGGCTGCGGCGGTATTATCAGATTGAAAGGTCGGTTATACCGGTTTTAACGGTATTCTCAGCCGTATTCAGGCAGCACGCA
This sequence comes from Phytopythium delawarense, assembly GCA_023338175.1. Taxonomy (NCBI): domain Eukaryota; phylum Oomycota; class Peronosporomycetes; order Pythiales; family Pythiaceae; genus Phytopythium; species Phytopythium delawarense. The sequence continues at coordinate 8,023 of JAADYF010000390.1, forward strand.
AGACCCAGCGTACCGGTTAGAATACCGGTATCTTCAAGCCAAACCGCAAGCATGGGTCGTACCGGTATTTGAATTGATGCTGCAACACACGACACAGTGAACCCATTCCAAAAGCTGGCAGGAGCAATGGCCGCGGCATCATGGGCCGTGTTCCCTTCCCGCGAGGCCGGCTCGGCTCGCTCGCTGGACGATTTCCTCGTGCGCTTCCCACCGTCGAGCACGCCCACGACTCGTGTGGCGTGGATCGCCGTCGACAACCCGCGGCGCGACCCGGAGAGTCTCGAGCTCGCGGCGGATGAGGCCGGTCTGCAGTCCGCGTGGGAGCAACTCGTGACGCGAGCGGCCGCAACGGCGATGCAGATCTCGCCGCAGCACCTGGACAGGCTCGCGCGGGACCACGGGGTGCTCACGGGCAAGTGGATGGTCTTTTGCGACAGAATCCAAGTCGACCGAGTGTGGGCTTCCATCGCCCGCGCGACGTTCGCTGGCGCGCTGGGAGACGCGATCAGCGCCAAGGTCTCCCCGGCCAAGGCGGCCACAGGCAATCCGTACCATGACAAACACGTTGTGTGCGTCTACGTGGAGGACTACACGGACCAGGGCAGCGTCGAGCGCCTCCAGCGAGAGCTGCGCCAGCTACAAGTGCCTGGGACGCTCTCGTTCAAGCCCGACTCGTACACGCACTGCGGCATCTACGCCGGCAACCCATGGGGCATCCCGCCTTGCCTGCTCTACGAATGAATGACAAATATCTGAGGGGGGGTCATTGGTCAAGTCTCATTTGTCCTCATTACGCCGAGTCCATCCGCCAGTAACCTTGGCAGGGACTCTCGGCGCTCAGTGTGGATCGGTTCTCGATCCTGCCCGACTCTGGACTGATCACAGCGCGTTGTTGTCCTGGCTCTCTCGACCAAAGCTTGCCGGATGCGCTCGCTTGGTGCCACTCAATGTTCCCCAGCTCGTTGGCGTCCGGCGTCAGTCGAGTGTCGTGGATGCAGTCCAGATCAATGTGGAGCCCGTCCGCTGTGAGCTTGATGTTGTCCACAAAGTGGTGGCCCACGAGCAGGTCGCAGCTGTGATACGTCTTGCGTGAGAACATGTTCTCGTTGATCACGCTATCCAGGCCCGTGAAGAGCACCACGAAGAAGTGATCGCCTGAGAGTAAGTCGTCGGTCGAGAAATCGCGAAGCGGCGAGTTGTCATCAATGATGTGGGTGACCGTGTTGCCCAGATGAACGATCGGCCACACGTTTCGCACCTGCGACCACAACACGCACTGCCAATCAGCCCGACAACAGTGCCTAAAGCAGTAAAACAAAACGGTCAACCAGCTCGAGCTCGTGGGTTTCGCGACGACCGAGGTTGCGATTCAGCAAGATGACGCTCAACCTGTCACTCGGTTAAGCAGTAAATGATGCTCAGAGCTCGACATGATGTAGGACATGATGTAGTGCATGAATGACGGAGAGGGTTCTTACCTGAAGGATCCCTCAATAATGACACCGTAGTCTCGGTTGTTCGCCGCTCGGAACATGATTGCGCGCTCGGAATGGTACGAAGTGAGCAGGAGATTGTTGCTGAACAGGATCGTCGACGCCTTCGGGATCGAGAACTTCGCCCAAGTAAAGCCTGCAATGCACTAAAGACATGAGCGCGAGGGTGAACGCTGAATACAATGGCGACGATTGTCGGTCGTACCTGTTAGCAGAGTCGAGACGACGAGGCCCAAGATGACGAGCAGGAACACGAAGAAGTTGACGACGTCGCTGTCTGGTGCGGGGCTCAATACCCCAAATCCGACAGTCGAAATGGTCTGCGTGCAGAAGAAGAACACCTTCGCGAAGCTAGAGTTGATGTGGACATCAGAACTCTGGTGCAGTGCGTCAGCGGCCTATGACATGCACCAAGTGTCAGATCAACACCATCGGCATCTTCAACACTAGAGCACAGAACGCACCGAGAAATGAATCGCGGCAGCGATCAAGGCAATGACTCCGTAATAAACGACCACAGATCCCACGAGCAGAAGCCCCCACGATGTGCTGAGCGCACGATAGTACAGCCCATTGGCGAACCGCGTCAGCGGGTGGTTCTTGAACCGCACTCTCCTGCGCAGCAGACTCATTGGAGCCTCGTTCGCACCGTCAGGCATGCCATGGCTATGGCCGCCCATGCACGAGCTGTTTCTTCGCCACGACTGCACGTGTAGACGGCGCTCGAAGGGCAAACGAACCGCCGCCTTGTGGTAGCGTCCGCCGTCTTCGGAGCCTGAGTTCGTCCGAGTCGAATCCTTGCTGGGCCACCGCATGTCAGCCTCTTCATCTTCTTTCTCTGAATGAGCCTGCTCGACCTCAGGTTGTAGCCCCTGCTCGAACCCTTCGATCCGTTCATCATCCTCTCCGGCATAAGCAACCGACCCTTTCACCGATGTCAGCGACTCCTTGTTCTCGCAGCGAACTTGCCGCAACTCGGCGGGCTTGTCCACATCGTCCAAGATATTGAGGGCGGTAGGTGATTGGTCAGCGCAATCAGCCTTGTCATCTTGATTGCGTTTCCTGTCGTCCCCGTTGTGCACGGTCTTGATGTCAATATCAGAGTCAACCGCCACGACCTTGGAGAGCTTGTCGAAGTCGAGCGTCATGCAGTTATGCTCTTCATCCCAACCAACCATCGGTTCGAACCGGTAGCCCCAGCGTATGGCGTTATGGTCGTACTCGTACTGCTTGTGGACCATGTCGTGCAGCGTCTCATCGATGCCGGACATCATGAGAATGAGCAGGAAGTCGGAGGCCGCGACGTCATCCGCTGACTGGCCGAAGAATGGGCTTGCCTCGTTGATAACGTGGACGAGCTCAGCCTCCACCCTGCGATACAGCCCATCAGCTTTGCGTTGTGCTTTGTTGGAAAGAACACATTTTTCTTACCTGAGGGTGATGAAACTGGCAGTTTCGATGTGGAGGTCGTAGTAGCACAGCTTCTTCTCGCCGCGCAGTGTTGTCTGAAGCCCATCAAAGTAAGGTACTCCTCCATATACGTGTAGAGCGGACAAATGGCAGCCTCGCACCTCAACACGCATCAGGATAAGCTTGAAGTTCACCTCCAGGATTTCTCCCTTGCTCACAAGCCTTCGGTGCGTCCCATTCGCCAGACGGAACCGCATCTCCATGCATCCGTCACCTCGCGCCGACGCAGTGAACACCTAACGAAATCAAGCAAACCGTTCGTTACGTCACGCCCCTGCTGCATCTCTCTCGATTGCGCTCAAACTGGAACTCACACTGCTAAATATGATGCTGGGGTGCGGGCGAGCCAGCTTCGCGAAGGCCACGCCGGTCATGAAGGAGGTCAACAGCATCGATACGAATGTCTCGAGCACAGCCACCCAGTTCGCGCAGGAGCCCACCGGATGGAGCGTCCCGTACCCTTCGGAGACGGAGACGAGTCGTGGTTATACTGCACCGTGGCCACCCAACTTCACAGGGGACCTACCGATCGTGGCGAGCGTCTGCAGGCTCAGGTTGAAATAGTCCCGCGGGTCTTCGGCGTTCGCGCTTCGCCCCAGAACGACAGCTCGATCAGCGCGACCGATATGGATACGGCACAGGCTCGGGCGAGACTGACTGACCTTCTGCAGGCGGCAAAGAGCAGTGCGAACAGCCCCACGATCGCGACGTACACGGCGACCGAGAGGCTCAGCAGCGGCACCCACCGCAAGATGATCAAATGGTACAACGGTCCTGTGCCATAACAAACATGAGCTTATGCGCTCGGTGTCCACGAGTTGGTCAATGGGCCGCACCGGAGAGCGTCAAGAGCGACCAGTGCTTGTACTTGACAACCGGCAGGTCGGGCCGCAGCAGGCGCTGGTGCGACTGCGCCGCCGTCGGGTCGATCGTCGTGCCGAGCCACACGCTCAGGTCGCATATGCCGTCGCTACCAGGGGCGGACACGCACGCGCAGGCCGACTCAGCGGCACCGCGACGCGCCACTCCGCTCGGCGCGCTCCCGCGCTTCTTGGTCGGAGCTCCCATCGAGGCCACGTCGGCGCCAACGGAGAGTGGCAACGGGCGTCAACAACGGAGACCAACGGTGATTCAAGTTGACAAGCAAGCTGAATCTCCGGTACACCGTACCATGCGCATTGAAGCGCTGCTGCGCGTCGTTGCCACCATGGATGTCGTTGCCAAGAGGACATAGTGCTGCTGGTCGCGATAGACACATAGAAATCGGCAAGGTGTGCTGCGTGTTTGTTGATCAATTGCTTGCTCGAGGAGTACTGGCGCTGACAGAGGAGGAACAGGAGGCGCTGGAGCTCGAGATGCGCGCGGTGACGGAGCGAGACGGAACACGAGCATTGCGAGTCCCTGCGGTCTGATCGTGGAGGCGCCTCTAGGGCATGACGGCGCGCCGCGCCTTGGCGACGACCGGCACGACGTAACCCGAGACGCCGAGTGTGACGGGGTAGAGGGCCGAGGAGAAGACGACAGCTGCGGCGTACGAGCCGAGCGCAGTGCCTACTTCCTCGACCCCGAGCTTGGCAAGGATCGGCATGACGTCGACGCCCTGCTTGATCAGGAAGTAGAGTACGCACACGACGCTGACGCCCGCGAGGCGAGAGCCCATCATGTACGCGGCGCCGTACGAGTCCACGATGTCCTTGGCCTTGGCCATGGTGCGCGCGAACATCTTCGGGGGTTCGGAGGCCGCGGCACTGCCCTGGCGGCTACACACACCCGACGTGTTAGTGGCCAGCGCAGCAATACAAACCGAACAAAGGATGCATGGTGATCTGACCTGGGGATGGCGCCGGCGAGGTCCGAGAGCCGCACCTTGGAGAACGCGGGCACGGCCTTGGACACGACGGCGGCCACGGCCAGGTCCAGCGGCAGGCGAATACGCCGGAAGGGCCTACTGGCAGCGAACGCGAGCGCGAACTCGGGCGAGAACTCGATGCCTGCGCAGCGCTCGTTGGTGAGTGTCATTCAAGGAAGGGCGGAGACAATGTGACACGAGTTACCGGAGACGGACAGCAGCCCGTACATGGCGCCGATGCTGCCGATGTCGGACGCAAACAGCACCGCCAGCGTGTCGCCTGGGTACTTCTTGATCGAGTCGTTCAGCTTGTTGACCACACGGTCCAGGAACGGCATCGACGGCGGCAGCGGCTCGCTCGGCTGGTCGCCTCCGCCCTGTGGCGCCAGCGTCCGCGCCGAGGCGGACAGTGGGCGGCCGAGCGCCGTGAACGGGGTGCGCGCGCACTCGGGACGCAAGGAGGAGCCAATGCGCGCATTGACACCCGCCGTCGCTGCCACCCGGAGGCTCGTGGGGCCCGCCATGCGCATCGTCGCGCGCCGCCACATCATGCTGAGCGATACGTGGTGATGATCCAGGATGAGGTGTTGTCACGGATTGAGATGCGGACGAAATTCAGCCAATCATAGAGAGTAAACTGTCGAATTTGTCGATAACTATTTCTATTGGACGGATAACACGCGGCGTTGTGGACGTCGCGACCAAAAAAAATACAGGAACTGACGGCCCACGAGGTCATCGCGCAGCATGTCGACGAGCTGGAGTAGCGAGCAGCGATCGCCCGCAACGCTCGGTGGACGCAACCATACTGAGTGCTCGACGTCACTGATGGTGGTCGTCATGTACGTCGGCAACATGGAAGCCACGGCCGTGATCACCATGCCAATCGTCGTGCACACGGTCGCTCTGCTGTGTTGCCACCTTTCTGCAACTTGGCCCGTTGTCGCACCAGCCAGGACTTGCAGAACATCATGAGCCTCTCGCCGGTCTTCACACCAGTAGAGTCTCCGAGAATGGAATGGCTTGCAGCTGTGCAACGACAACCACAATGGTCCGCATGACCCAGTAGCATTGACCACTGCAACTTCGCTCTGAAGGCCAGCTTTTGAGAGCCCAGTGCCGAGCGCTTTCAGCGAGGCCTCGACCTTGGTGGTGCAAGCGCTGGGTGGAATGACAGCAATTGAGGTTGCTCGGTGCTTGGAGGAGCTCGCCTTGTCCTCGAACAGACTGACGCAGCACAGCAGTGCCAAGCGCACCGCTCACGACACCGCTGTAGCCATTAGCCTTCGTCGCTAGATACACGCATGGACGTGGCACTGATCGACGAGATCTCGCCGGCAGCATTCGCGTCGCCACTCCGAGTCTGGCGGAATCCGAACCGCCAGACTCGGAGCCGCAAGCGCCAGCAAATGCTGTCGGGTCGAACCACCAGACACCACCACGAATCGTGGTCCACGATGCCGCCGGACCACGGGACGCGTCCGCCGACGCACCAGACACAAGCGCCAACGATCTGGACCATTGGCACTTCGAGCCACTGCACGGTTCGGAATTGAAGTGAAGCTAGGGTGGCTCCGCACCAGAACCGGGACGTTTGTGATCAGCCACTAACTTGGCTTCACTATCGACACGAACACCGCAGCCAGCGCGTGTCAAAGAAGCTGACCATCACTCCGTTCGTACAGAAGAGCCGGGCCGCCGTGCAAAGTGGCCAAAATAGAGGAGCTGACGGCGGGAGAAGCGGACGGGAAAACAAGAGGACGAGCCGGCAGGCAGTTCCTTCGGCGGCGGCAAGAAAGCAAGCGGAGGAAGGAAGGAAGGGAGGGAGACCGTCAAGCGGACCGACATGGCGGACGAGCGGGTGGACGCGGGGCCGCCGCGGATAGCACTCGCGTGGCGGTCGCGGACGGTCCACAGCAACGGCAACAGCAACAGCAACGGCAACAGCAACGGCAACGAGGCGTCCGAGGCGATGCGCACGGTGGCGAGCAGCGACGACGGCGCGCCGTCCGAGGCGGGCTCGTTCCGCCACAGCCTGTCGCGCGGGCGGCGGAACGGCGAGCGCGTGTCCTTCCTGGCGGCGACGCCCATCGAGGAGTTCGTGGCCAAGTACCAGGTCGTCAAAGTCTCGTGGCGCGGCAAGTACGAGCGCATCCTGGCGCTCGCGCCCACGCGCTTCTGCACGATCGACCCGGCCGACTTTGAGGTCACCAACACGTGGTCTCTGACGGCGCTGAGCAGGATCAACCTCGAGGCGGGCGACCAACAGGTCGGGACGGCGTTCAGTTGCTGTGCTGCAATCGGACTCGTTAGTGTGTGTGTGGGCGCCTAACGGAGTACGTGCTGGTGCGATGTCCAGGGTTTCACGCTCGTGCTCAAGGGGACCAAGAAGGACGAGCAGCTCAAGCTGCGGTGCCGCTTCCGTGCGCGGCTCCTGTCCGACCTGTACAGGCTGCAGGACCAGTTTCTCCAGCGAAACCCAGCGCAAGGCACCCAGTATGCGTGTACCAAGTGGTCCAGGAAAGACTTGACGTTCAGCTGCACACTGGAGATCGGGACGGACGGCGTAACTTGCAGGGGCGACGACGGCGCGATCAGGTCCAAGTACTTTTACGCGGACATGGAGCACATGTCAACGCTAACCGACACCAGCGAGGGGTTTGCCATCGGATACTCGGGACGTAGTCGCCTGCTCTACAGCAGCCAGCGCCAGCTGATCCTCCGCCGCGTCCAAGCAGCAGCAGAAGCGATCGGGTGTGTGATCAAAGCGCGCACGAACGTCACGACCGCCGTGGTCAAGGAGGAGCGCGCTACGTATGGGTCTACGTACGGCGATCCATTTGTTCAGTTCCCTGTCCGGAAGCTCACACCCAAGTACGAAAGCCCCGTGGCTCGCACTCTTTCGGTCCACGAGAAGGCCCTGATTGAGCTCGACCAAAGTGGCAAAGTGGTCGCGTGTTACGAGTTTCGTCAAATCTACGTGCTGGTGCGCACGCCGAACAACAAGGAGCAGTTCGATGTCCAGTTCGTCAGCGGGGAAACGCGCAAGTACACCTCACCGGACCGCGATGGGGTGCTGGCCGCCATTTATGACATCAGCGTCACCTGCGAGCAGAACACAGAACTCTTCATCAGTTGCGTTGTCAACGAGCGGGGTCTGCGGCTGCTTCCGTTCTTCGCCCTGGAAGATGCGACGGAGACGCACTCCTTCTTCAAAGACACATCAATCGCGAGCTGCTACCTGCAGCGGATGGCATCGGTGGGGAAGGTCGGGAGCTCAGTCGTGACAGCAGGCGACAGAAGCTTTGTCGAGATCGTGGCGGAGTTTAACGCCAACGTACCAACGAGCGGGATTGCCTACAACACGAAGCAGTCAATCGTCACGGACGCGCTACGCCCGATCGTAGCTCAACTGTACTATGCTGCAAAGGCAAAGCCGATCGCTACGCGTGCGGCGGTAACTTTGATCCAGGCTCTCTTCCGGATCGCCTCTTCGTATTACGGGTTTCGAGAGATTTGCCAGGTCGGCCAGATTGCGGATGCGGTGACCAATCTCCTCGTCAACGGGAATGAGTTTGTCGTCTTCTGGACGACTCTGCTGCTGAGAAGACTGACAGTCCATGAAGTCCCAAGCTCCACCAGTAAGCACTTCCTGCTCCGCTGGCTAACTGTGTCCCCCGATTAATTGCTCACTACATGGTTTGTTTGCAGAGCTCGACAAGTCTTCGATCAAGTTCTGTGAAGAAGTGGAGACTTACAACAAGAAATTGTTGCTGGGCAACTCGTACTTCGTGCAGTCGTTGCTGAGCCATTTGGCTGGGATCGATGTCGAGCCGAGTCAGTCTCCGAACGCGGTGAAGCAGGATACAGCCGGCCCTTTGGTGGTTATGGGACTGCTTCAAACTCTCGAAGGCTGCTTGTGCTCACGAAGGTCGACAACTGGGCCAATCGAGTTTCAACAGATTGTGGAGGACGTTGCCGGATTCTACAGTACTCTTCTGAAGATCTTGTTCCAGTCACGATGCGCAACCACGGTAGAAGCTTGTACGTACCTCGCGTTGATTTTTATTGTGTCGACAACCGCTAATCAGGCTTCGATGCAGGCACTCTGCTGCTCAAGACGACACTGGAGGAGTGTGATCCAGTTGTCGCTTCTCGGATCCGTGACGCCGCGCTGACTGAAGGAATCGTGCTTCGCCACCTTTACCAGTCAATGTTCGACGACTCGTTTGAGCAGCGGACCGTGAGCCGGTACTTGATTTCACTGTGGATGAGCCACCATGAGACATCGAAGCAGCTCCTGTCCCGCATCGTTCCCTCCGGATTCCTCCATCTTCTGAGCGAGCAACCACGGTCTGCTGTAGAGCATGCAGAGTTTGATCGCATCGAACGCGAGGTTCTTCGAATCGAGCAAGAAGAATGTCAAGGCGACAATGAAGTGGAAGGCCTGTCAATCCGCAGTGATTCAACTGTCCAGGACGAGATCGCAGAGTTATTTGGAGGAGGCGGAAGTGGCATCAGCGTCAACACCGTTCAATCGCCTCCAAGAGAGCTCGAAGGTCGTTCGCAGTCGCTAGGTGTGCTGATGGAGTCGCCAGACAACAACGACCCTGTTCAACGTGGGCTATCCGATTCCCAGCTGGTGCAAACGGACCTGCCACTCTCGCCACCTGATCACAATGACTCGTTCGACACGCCAATCGAGAACGATCAATCAAGAGCGCGGATGCTGAAAAAGCTTCAGAGCTCTGTGGTGGCGGTCACGACCAAGGACATTTCGCGAGACAGCACTGGGTCGAAGAAGCGCTCGTCTCAAGTCTTTCCAGGTCGCCTCCGAAAACGTGATATTGCGCTGAGCTTCATCACAAGCACATTGATGCTGAAGGACAAAGGTGGCCAATCTGAGGCAAGGAACCACCACAGAGCGTCCAGGCACCGAATGATGCACTCGCACCGAGGGCAGGAGAACTTTCGCCTGCTTTTTCATCAGCTGTGCCTCGACCATGAGTCGGTGCAGCTGGTTTGGAACGCTCATTCGCGGGCGGAGCTTCGCCGGGCACTTGTCACCGAGATCAAGCGGTTCTCTCGCTTCCAGATCAGCCAGGGTCACATGAAGGCCCGCTGGAATCATGAAGACTTTTCTGTCACGTACTCTAGCCTCGCTGACGAGATTGTCGTCGGTGAGTGCTACTTGCGAGTGCTTTCCAGCATTCGCAGCAAGGTGTCGTTCTTCGGAACTGTCATGTCAGAGGATGCTTTCATGGAGTTCACACCGGAGCAAGTCCAAGTTCGCCACCCGAAAGTGTTGCTGGCAGCTCTCTACTGTCGGCTTCTCCGTGAGAACGTTCGGGCTGAGTACCACAACGACACGTTAACGGCCCTCATGTGCATAAAGGGCATGGGGATTCTAGCTACCGCGTATTGCAGAGATCGAGGCGCCACGGACTTCGAGGAAGTGGCTTACCTGGCTGCACTGGCCAAGGAAACCGTGCACTTTCCGATTGTGGAAGACCTACTTCACTCCATTCGAGCGCTCTGCTTGCATCCGGCGAACGCGAAGCGCATTTTGCGAAGCCCTGAGAGCATGGAGCTCATCACTCGCTTGCTCCAGCTGGTCCACACGACGAGGCGTCAGCAAACACCGAGCGGTAACTCGAAGAAGCTGTGGGTCCTGGAGGTCGAGCATGGAGTCACTGTCGGCTGCGTTGACGTGTCTGGACTGAAGCAGCGGTACGAAGAGCGGGCGCTGGATACTTCGGCGCTGTGGGTCCGTCGCCAAGCAGACCCGGCATGTGAAGCATCGTTTGTCAAGTCCAGGCTAATGGACATCCCTCAACTGCGCTGGGAGCTGGAGCTTCAAGGAGGGGTCGACTTACTTCAGCTTGCCCATGATGCCGTCAGCATACTGCTCTCTGTGGTGCGGAGCAACGCTTTGCAGGAGGAGTGTGCGGCCGAAGCTATTGCTGCTAAACGCTCTCCGGTATTCCCACTCCCTCAAGGAACAACAATCTTGTGGAGACACGTGCGAAGAGTCATCGCGTTGCTGCTTCACACAGACTCACCGGTGCTCTCCACGAAGGTTGCCACGCTTCTCGAGGCTGTTTATCAACACATCAGCGAGCTGCATGGAGCGGAAGGCTCGAATGTCGGCCATCTGTTCCAATGGGGGCTCTTCCACATGCTTTTTGCGAGCAATTTCTCCGACATCTCGCCTGTGGCCGCCTTGCTGAAGTGGATTCACACACTTCAAGACGGATTTGAGGGCACCAGTGCGCTGAAAAGTCTCCTTCCGGAGGCTATGGTGGAATTCCTGGAGTCGACGTCGTCTGCCGAGTTCGCCTCTGTCTTCTTGGAGGGTTGTGACTCACCGAAAGTGTTCTGGAATCAAGACATGCGCGCTCACCTTCAGCGTTGCTGCCGAGTGCACTTTGAGGACTACATCGCCGTGCTGGAAGAGGATGTGACCGCCGAGTGGAATCCCTGCCCAATCGCACCAATTTCCTTCCAGGATTTGTCCGACGAGCTTTGGTGCGGCGGCGTCTATCTCGGTAGCTACTGCAAGCATCCAGAATTCACTGTCGACGACCCGGTGGCTCTCATGGACGCGCTGTCTGGTGCGTGGCGTAAAGAATTATCACGACTGGGATCTCCGCTCAGTCACGACCGTGCGCGTGAGATTCTGCATGCGAACAAGCATGAGTGTGACGAGATGACTCTTCGCGGGAAGTTCAAGGCTCAAGCTGCTCTTCTTCGGGACTCAAGCATGTTCACGTCTCAGCGAACTGAACGGTATCGTGCATTCTAAAATTGTTTGGGGCGTTTACCGTTCCAGAGTTATCTCACGTTTGTTTTCTTCTATGTGAGCAGGATGCGGGAGCTGAACGAAGCCTACAACGTGCTGACAACTCCGCGGAAGAGCCTGATCACGGCTGGGCACGACCCCATCAACTTGCTCTTGATTCTGAACTCGATGGTTATCACCTGCAATCGGTACCCGGATGCGCTGAGCCTGTACGAATTCGATGGGTACGGCCTCCTGCTGAAGTTACTGGCGTCGCACTGCACGGCCGAGGCAGCTCCATCCGCGGACTCATCGGAACAGCAAATTAAGGACATCTCTGTCTGCGCTGCCGAGCTTCTGTTCAACACGTGTGCGGTATCAGCCGTCAACGGCGACGTTCTCCTGATGCAAGACCTTTCAGTTCTCGAGCGCGTTGTCAATTTCTGCCTTTCGAAGATCCTGAACGAAGCAGCTGATCGACAAGAGTGGGTGCACGAGGTGTGCTTCTACGTGCTGCAGACCATCACTGGTCTCGCAGCGTCCCCGCGAGGCTGCGAATGGATCGCAGAGACGACCACGTTGGCAGCAGACATGGTTACCATCCTCTGGGTCTGGGCGCATTCCGAGAGAAAGACGTTCTTGCTGTCGAAGCTTGCGCAACAAGTGCTGGAAGGTAAGCCGTCACTTATCACGTCATGATGTATATCCGACGCATGAAGCAACTAACATTGTCATACCACAGGGGTGTCGAGAGCCTCGGCACTCGAGAAGAACCAAGAGCTTTTCACTCGCAGCGGCGTGCTGTGGCAACTGTTCCTTTTTGTCTCGAGCTACAACGTTGCTCTCGATGACGCCACCGTGCTGGCCCGACTTGACTCCGAAATGGGTTCAGTGGAAGACGACTTCTCGAAGATGACGGACGAGGTCCAAAACATGCTGGCGATCATGGCGGTGCGCTCGTTGTGCCGACTGGGCGGGTTCTTTATCGAGGGAAGTGAGCTGGCCTCGCCCAAGAATGCGCTGGTGAAGAGTGTCGCCGATGCGCTCCTGACTCCAAACCTGTCGGAGTTGCTGCTTTTGCCAAGTCATCACGAGTTCTTGAAGCTGCTTCACGGTGATTGCGAGTCGTACACACTGTTCTGGAACGAGAAGATGCGGCACGAAATGCTGGCATTCATCTCGTCGAGGTCGGAAAATCCCCCGAGCGTTGTGGATGACGAGGACTACGGAGACGCCATTCGTTTCCGCTACGACTACCTCGGCGACCACTTTTACGTTGGTGGCATGTACGTCGAGACTCTCATGAGCAGCCTCTTCGTGCTCGAGCAGAACCCAGTTCCAGCGGCAGACCCGACTTTGGGCTTGAAACCTGCTTTCTTCCACGAGCTGTTCACCTTCATCGACAACGGCGCGCTGATTTGCCCTCAACTCGTGCACCACAACGGGGAGGTGGAGACTCTGCCTCCATACGCGGGCTGGCGAATCGATAAGGAGGAGCTGACCACGATGGACCGCGTCACTGCGCTCAACTGCCTTGCAATCATTGCTGGCTTCGTCCCGGAGCTTGTTGAGAAAAACATTGTGGCCGACGTCAGTGCCATGAAGATGCTGCTGCGAATGCTGTTCCCACCGGACAATGAGGTTCACCAGAGCGAGGACGCGGAGCAGAGCCTGGCGCTGTCAAGCAAGCTGTACATCCCATGCCGCATCCACTGCATCACAACACTCAAAGTGCTGTCGTGCATGTCGGAATTCGGCAAAGCGTCCATCTCGCTCGGGATTTGCGACATCTTGATCGAGCTGGTCCATCTCTGTCGCGAGGTTGGGCCCGATGTTCTCGAGATCATCCGGAACTTGTGCGCGCACGGGGTTCGCGAAGCTTTTGTGGCCGAGATTCTCCACTCTGGGTGCTACCTGGAGTTCATCGCGTGGATGCTGCTCGTGGAAGAGATCATCATCGACGAGGAGTTTGATGTCGCCGAGCGGTTGCGCGTCCCATCAGCCCTCGTTCTCGCGGAGCTTGTGAAAGAGGAGCACCCAATCTGCATCGAAGGAAGGCGAACACTGTGCCGCTTCTTCCCTCCAGCGATCGTCCGCAAAATTGCTGCCGATCCAGAGCACGTGGTGGAGTTCCTGATGGTAAGATCTGCTTCTTGAGTGAAACCCTGCAGGGAAGGAGTGCGCAAACTGACTTTTTGTTGATCGTTTCCTCAGGCGGACCATCACAACCCGGAGTTGGTCTGGAACAACGATTTTCGGAACTACTTGCGGAGCAAGGTGACCGAGTTTCTCAACATCTACTACTCTTCGAACTCGACAACCGAGACGGAAAGTGGGAGATACATGTCGGTGGTCGACTCGTTTGAAGTCAACTACAGCTCCATCTGCCCGCTCCCGATGGCTGGGAATGTGTATGTGACCTTGTTCCTGCAGATGCCGACGCACCCGCTCAGCGACCCATTGTACGTGCTTGTTGTGGCCTGAGTGGTTGGTGTTGCTTTCCTTTCGCTGATTTGTTGCATGCTCAGGTTCTTCGCGACAAGTCTGTGGGAGGAGTTCCAGGTTCTATTCCGCCAGCTTGCCCACATGACGTCAGCGTACCGGGCCAAATTGAGCCGCGACGACGACGCGATGGTGCAGCGCGATATTGAGCTCATGGACATGGTGTCATCTGCGCTTGTCTGCGTGTTGCAAGTACGTTCACTGACATCTCAGCTTGTGGGTGTTGAATCCTAACTCCTGGCTGCTGAATGTGGTTTCACAGGTCGACACATGGCTGCTGGACAAGTTTGCCGAGATGCAGATTCCAGAGAACTGCTGTGTTCTTCTGAACGACACGGTGCGCCAGCAGGCGTGCGAGCCTTGCGTGGTCGGTGTCGTCCGTGTTCTGCGCGTGTGCTCCTTGTCGCGAGCTTGTGTCGCGTCACTGGAGCCCGTCTGCTCAACGCTCTTCACGTGCCTGATGGCCATCATCAACCCCATCCGTGGTGGGCCGCTGCACTTCGAGGCCGGGTTTGTGCTCGAAATCGTGAGGCGGATCGTGTCCATGCACCCCGAACACGGCGACCGCAACGCGAGCAACGGGATCGTTTTCATCGCGAGCCGACTAGATCTTTTCAACTTCCTGCTCAACATTCTTGAGAGCCCGACCGGGATTGGCCGGGTCAAGGAGCCCAACGTCGTCCGCGCTGA
>JAADYF010000391.1:0-22773 GCA_023338175.1 Phytopythium delawarense
TAGTCGCAGAGCACTGCGAGGCCTGGGAGAAGCCGCGCTGCTCGGTGGGGTGGGAGGTGGCGCGTTAGCTTCTTGCCGCCACATTGAAGCTGCGGTCACTCTGTCGCCTGATTGGCTGGATTTTATCATGCGTCGATTTGATTGGGTCGACGTTCGCATCCGTTCCTCACGAGTCCGGACCTAAAAGTGCACTTTCAGGTCCGGACCTCAAAAGGGCGGGCGGGGCGGCGGGGACTCGCGGAGGCATCATGGGGAATGTACCGCATTTCGCATGCAGAGGAACACACCAAACCAACAAAGGGATAGGGTACGCCGTAAAACGTCACCAACAGTAATATTACAAACTGAAATAAATGACGCGAGAATATATTCGGACGGTGTGGTCAACACCGCGTTATGGCCGCCCTCACCAGGCCACGCGACGACACAATTCCAAGGCGAAAAAGCGCGGGAACGTCGACCCGCCTCCATCACCTGCGGGTCATTCGCGCTGCTCTGCTGTGGCTCTTACAGGCGCCTACGTGTGCGTCTCCGCCTCCTGTGTGTGTGTCTAACCACTTGACCGCTTCTTGGCGGGTCCCTCGTCGTTGAGAGCGCTCGAATCGGCTTGGTAGAGGCCATGTCGCAGTGTCCGCAGTGCTACACGGGGACATGCAGGCGGCACCGCGCGCAGGACCACGGGCGCTCGGCCGCGCAGCCGTCGAACGCGCAGGGCACGCTGCAGAAGATGTACGACATGCTGGTCGGGTCCAAGCTGCAGAAGCTGCAGGCCGAGGCGGCCATGGAGGACGGCGACCGGCACGCGGGTGCGTTCCGGCAGCAGCTCGACGCGTCGCGCGAAAAGTCCATGCGCAAGCACGGCAAGAAGCGGTCCAAGCTGGCGGACGCGGGCGTCTCGGGCAGTGGGCTCAACCCGCAGGCGCTCGCGGCCACGTACGGCGAGTCGTCCGACAGCGACGGCGGGGACCGGAGGAAGAGCAGGAGCAAGAAGGCCAAGAAGGCCAAGAAGCGCAAGAAGCATTCGTCGGCGTCCAGCAGCCGCAAGGGTAAAGACGACAAGCGCAGCCGCAAGCACAAGAAGCGCCGGCGCTCGAGCGACTCGGAGAGCGACGCGAGTGGGAGCGACAGCTCGGACGGCGAGTCCAGCGACGACAGCGACTCGAACTCTGCGTCGGACGCTGGAGCCGACAGCGGCGGCAAGCGGAAGCGCTCGAGCAAGAGCCACCGCAGCCACAGCCGCAGCCGCCGCCACCGCCGCGACGAGAGCGCGAGCGCGAGCGGGAAGAAGAGCAGCAGCAGCAAGCGGCGGCGAACCGACAGCGACTAGAGCACGCGTCGGCTTGTAGTGGAGCCCCCTAGACGATGACATAGACCGCATGGATGAGTCGGCTCCACGTACATTCCTACTGCACCTCGGGTATCAGGCACCGTTCCTTGCCATGCGAATCAGCGCACGCCACTTGCCATCCAGCAGACGTCTCCATCAGGCGGCACGCCACCGGCTGCCGTAGCCTGCACTTCACCTGCTCCCTTGCCTTGACGATTGCTCAATTGCCACTCACACAGTCACACAGCACCGGCATCCCAGTCGCTGCCATCCACACGCAAGCAGGCCTCTTCCGACCAGTTCGGCGACATGCCCACGCACCAGACACTTCGCCGCCCTCTCGCCTCGCCATCCACTCACCTCCAGCCTCGCCACTCACCGGCAGCCCCGCCCCCTCCTCGAACCGAGAGACCGGAACGCGCGCCACGCATCCAATCGGTCTTGGGACACGCGTTATCCTTCACGACGGACGCGCCTGGCCTTTTTTCGTTGCCGCCATGGCACCGGCACGGCCAGCCGGCTGGCCCGTTCCTTCCGCCTCGACGCGTTGTTGCACGGGCAGCCAGCCGACAGTCCATGCAGAGGGCGAGGCGGGGCGGCGGGGACTCGCGGAGGGAGGGGAGGCACCTCCATCCGCCGGCACCATGGGGAATGTATGGGAACCGCATGGGGAACCCCATCATCTTCGTCTCCGGGTTTGATTTCTGGGCAGAAGCAGGCGTTGAAGTTTCCTGTGGCGCATTGGCCAAACATGGCGTCCCGCTCATCCACCCGCGCGATTCCGGTGGCGGACGGTGATTGGTTTGACGCGCAGCGCGTCGACAGATCATCTATCAACAGAGTAAAGGTTTCGTGGAATAGACAAAGCGCCAGACGCGTTCCATGAATATCGATCATGATCTGCGTTATATTCTGTGTGACAGGTTGTGAGCGACTGGACTTCAGAACAGCTGGCGCGTGTCCCACTTTATCCAGGTCGGAGCCGGGGAGGAGCAGTGTTCCAAGACCGCCACTGTACCGCTCGGCTGGAAAAAATTGGCCCCCTGCTGGGCACCGCTGTTCCGCCCCGCGCGCGGCTCCGGCTGGCGTGTATGCGCACTCGAGATTTATCAGATGCTGGAGCGTGTCCACAGCGGACCCCGCATTGAGCAAACCTTGGTGCGGTGACGCGGGGGTGCTGCGATTGGCTTCTGTTTTCGCAGTCAGGCGCAGTTTTCTGTCAGGCTCGGTCGTGTTGCAGCATAAACAGGCGACCGAACAAGAGTGGGCCATTCGATTCTTGTGACTCGGATACTTTTCGCACCGCGAGCCGCATAAGTCTTCGCTCGCGCTTGTCATCGGATGAAGGGTGCGACTGGCTTGCTGCGCTCATGTGCTGAAAATGGCGCGTTGAGCACCTTGTGGTGTCCTGCTAAACGACGCCATCTCCTACTCTCGCACTTGACCACCACCAGTTTTGATTGGGATGCCATTGATGTCATTGATAACTAATATGACTGCGATCACGCGCCGCCTGACTCTCCCTCCCACGATATGTTTCTGCGCACCACGGTACGCATTCGACGAAATGTGAGCCATCAACTGCGCGGGCGTGTTTCGGCGTCTCCTCTCCTCCAGTCCATCTGTTTAAAACCCTTTCCGCTTCCACCGCCAACATGCTGCTGTTTGTATGTGCATCGTTTAAAACGATCCCCCAAGATGTCGCCCGGCCTCTGCCAGGCAGGTCAACCTCCCCACCCATCAGCGTGGGATCTTTTCCTCATCATCGCCGGTGGCGATGGAGGGCGGGGCAAGCTTGGGCTCCAAGGTGGGGCTTCCGCGCGGGCGGTCGGGTCTCTCATTGCGCGATTTGTCTTCCAGCAACAAGACCGACGACCCAAGCTCCCCCCTCTTCTCCCCCCTCCAACCACCATGAGCAAGCTCGACCGTGCCGTGTACGACAGCTACATGTCGCTCGACATTGAGGACGGCCCGACGCTCGCCGAGTACGTCTGGATCGGCGGCTCGGGCGAGGACCTGCGCTGCAAGACCAAGACGATCACCAAGCCGGTCAAGTCGATCGCGGACCTGCCCGTGTGGAACTTCGACGGCTCGAGCACGGGCCAGGCTCCCGGCGAGGACTCGGAGGTGCTGCTTCGCCCGCAGGCCATCTTCAAGGACCCGTTCCGCCGCGGCAAGCACATCCTGGTGCTGTGCGACTGCGTCAAGCCGGACGGCACGCCGATCGCCAACAACACGCGCGCGGACGCCGCCCGCGTGATGGCCGCGGCCGCCAGCGAGGAGCCGTGGTTCGGCATTGAGCAGGAGTACACGCTGTTCGAGGCGGACAAGGTGACGCCGTACGGCTGGCCCAAGGGCGGCTACCCGGGACCCCAGGGCCCGTACTACTGCGGCGCCGGCGCGCACTCGGTCTTCGGCCGCCTCATCGTGGACTCGCACTACCGCGCGTGCGTGTACGCGGGAGTCAACATCTCGGGCATCAACGCCGAGGTGATGCCCGGCCAGTGGGAGTACCAGGTCGGCCCGTGCACGGGCATTGAGTCGGGCGACCACCTGTGGATCTCGCGCTACATCCTGCTCCGCGTGTGCGAGGACTTTGGCGTGATCGTGTCGCTGGACCCCAAGCCCATCCCGGGCGACTGGAACGGCGCCGGCTGCCACACCAACTACTCGACCAAGGCGATGCGCGAGGACGGCGGCATGGCCAAGATCATCGAGGCCATCGAGAAGATGAAGCTCAAGCACAAGGAGCACATTGCCGCGTACGGCACGGGCAACGAGCGCCGCCTGACGGGCCGCCACGAGACGGCCAGCATTGACCAGTTCTCGTACGGCGTGGCGAACCGCGGCGCGTCGATCCGCATCCCGCGCGTGGCTGAGGCCGAGGGCAAGGGCTACTTCGAGGACCGCCGCCCGGCGTCCAACATGGACCCGTACGTGGTGACGGCCCGCATCATCAAAACCACGATCCTGAACGAGGCTTAAGCGTGCTGCGGGGTAGTACCCAGCCGCCTCTTATGTGTGTCAAGCTTCGACGACGCCTTCGCCGTGCACTACAGTAGTGCGTCGGCGTCTGGACGAAGACAAGGAGCAGAATCGCGATGCTTCTTATGTATGCAGGTCCGCGCCGCGCCTCTCGGGGCGTGCGTGCGTTGATACCACCGTGCGTGGAGCGAGAAAGGATGGGAAACAACAAGAAACAGAGGACGAGGATGGCGATCGAGCAATCACCTTTTTGGCTAGGAAAGCAATATCAACTCGGCTCCCGAGCCGCGCTTCTTTCCCAATGTCAATGTGCTGCGCAGGTCTTTGGGTGGGATATCTTACGAGGACGTCGGCGATGCCTCCACGCAGTCGCGACTCGTGAGCCAGCAATAATAGAGAAACCGCAGCGCGAGTGAAGCTGTCTGCAGCAGTGCTTCGACGTCCAATCCCGCTCGTGTAGCACTCAACGCTTGTGTGGGCCATGCTGACCGGATTTGAGACGCTCTCGATGGCACCAGTGAATGCAAACCAGGCGCTTGCATACCACCGGCAGTGAATGAGCGCACGCACGAGAGAGAGAGAGAGAATGGAGGGGGGGAGAAGAAAGAGTTGGAGGAGACGCATAAGCAGAAGGAGGAGGCGGATTCCTTCCTTCCCAATGCGCATCAACCGGATCAGGCGCGTCAGTCGGACCCGCCCATCTCCATGAAGATGACGTCGTGACGTCCGCCGTTGCAGGGTACGATACCGGTTTAAATACCAGTAGAAACCGGTATACCAACTAGAATACCGGTGTGGTACTACCAAACCGGTATCTCGAGCTCCTCAACCAGCAGATCGCCAGAAGGATGGCTTCGCTGCGCAATATGCTGCCGCTGCGTGTGCGGCGGCCGCTGCTCGCGCGCTTGTCGACGGCCGCGCGGCGCCACCGGCCGCTCAACCTGACGCCGTTCGCGTCTCCGCTGCTGCTGGTGCTGCACCCGGACACGCTGGTGCGTCGTGCGCCGCTCCTGGCGCGGGACAACGAGCAGGCGCTCAAGCACCTCAACGTCTTCCTCGAGCTGGCGGCGCGCGGCTGCAACAACGACGCGCACGGCGCGCGCGCGCAGGTGCTGGAGCTCGCGTCCGCCTCTCACGGCGACCCCAGCGCGCCGCTGCGCTTCCCGCTCGCCTTCCACATCGCGGACGAGCAGCAGGCCGACGGCTTCCGCGAGTGCGAGTACGTCGTCCAGGTCCCAGGACAGCTCGTGCGCCGCACGCTCGCCAACACGACGGCGTCCGCCGCGCGCGACGCGTACGCAGACCCGACGCACGCACCGTTCGCCCAGGCGTGGCAGCGGCTGACCAAGCGCGCGCTCAAGGACCTGTTCCATGTGGCGGGCGTCCAGCTGCCGGCGGCGGGCAGCGCGGCGTCCGCGTCCTCGCCGGCGCTCGTGGCGCTGGCCGACTGGCTGGCCGAGGCAGCGGAGGATGACCTGGAAGATGCCCGCCGCGTCCAAGCCGCGGCGCACAACCGGCAGCAGCAGCGCGAGCACGACCAGTTCGACGCGCAGTTCCACCGCATGCTCACGCGCGAGAAGAACGTGGTCCACACGGCCACGACGGGCCTCGAGGACGGCCCGAGTGCGTTGCGCGTACTGCCTTGAGAGTTGCTTGACGCAAGGCTTGCTGACTTGTGTGTGTTGAATGCTCGACAGCCGAGCAGCATGCGGTGCTGACGGCGCTGCTCAGCAAGCGACTCATGCTGCCAAAGCTTCGCGACGCCGAGGAGCGCGCCGCCGTCTTCCGGTGGATCGCGGGCTTTCTGCTCGCCCACTTCATGGAGCTGCGGATGCACGCGCTCGTGTGGAACAAGATCGCGCTGCTGGTGACGGTGGATGTCGAGGAGAAGGACCAACAAGGCGACGGACAAGAGGAGGTGACGGCGTCCGGGCTTGAGACGCACTGGGACCGTGCACGGCCCGATCTCGGCATGGGCGTGCTCATTCCGCTTGGTGTCGACTCAATGGAGCTTCTGGACTACCTCTACGAGCGCGTGGACGAGCTCGAGCGCGCGCTGGACGCCTTCGACGCCAAGAACGGCAAAGCGAAGAGGAGAGAGCGCAAGCCCGCATCATCGGATGACAGCGGCCGCGACTTTAGAGGCGCAGACAACAGCAAGCGGCGTTCGCGTCCCCGCCGCTCGCACTTTTACGAGCAAGAGCTGGCCTCGCTGTACCAACGGAAATGAACTCCCGCCTTCGATCTCGAGCATGGGAATTTGTTCATCAGACGTTGGCGGGACTTCACACAGGAATACGTCAGGGTTTCGCTTCCGTTGCGAGGAGGATCCGTTGTTGCTGCGTCCTTTGCACTGCTGTCTCCCACTCGAAGATGCTGCAACGCGCTGGGTCACGTCTATAAAAAGCGGTCGTTTCCGTGGTTCGACTGCTCTTGCTGCGTCGCTTGGTCTCCTCTCTGGTCGTCTGGAAGGCAACGGCAGTTCGCTCTTCCCTCCGCGTCCGCTTTCACTCCTCCTCGCACTGATCACCGTCGACACCAAGCGCGCCATGTTGGTGAATGGGGTCGACATCTCCATGTTGGAGGGCTGGATGCTCAAGATCAACAGCAACCCGAGCTTCTTCGGCAAGAACATGAGTCGTCGGTGGTTCAAAGTCGGCTTTGCGGCGAACGGGAGCTCCGGTCGGAGCGACCATCAGAAGCTCATCATATCGTACTCGACCAACAAGTACGCCGCCTTCCTGCTTGCTGATCGTCCTCGAAGGATGTTTGCTCATTCATCGGGTTGGGATGTTGGAGAGCAGGACGTCAAAGGAGCCGCGCGGGTGGCTCTACGTCGAAGATGTCAGCGGCGTCTACTGCCGACGTGTAGGCCGACTTGTTGTCTCCCATGCTATCCCCTGTGGATTACCAGAACTCACCCTTATCGTTGAGCAGGACATGATCGAGATCGTTTCTCCGACGCGGACGTTGAGACTCAAGGGCGAGACGACCGCTGAGCACCGACTGTGGTCTGACAGTCTCTACCGACTGTGCAACCCTCCACCCATGCAGCCTTCAGCGCAAGCCTCCACCCCTGCGACGACCTCGGCGCAAGTTAAGGCACCCGTGTCGCAGTCGCCTCCTGTTTCCGAGGCGAAACGAGAGGATCGACGCCGGGAAGAGCGCGAAGCGGCAGCTCCTGCTGCTGAAGCCAAGGCTGCTCCGGAGAGGAAGTTGCCGGCGCGCTCGGATGATCGTGCGTCTTCGTCGAGGTCATTGTCAGCCAAGGAGACCGCTCGACAGGTCAGTTCTCGGCAACAACATGAAGAGGAAGTGGACGACGTGGGAGACGAAGATGAACACCACTCGAGCGAAGATGAAGAAGAGCACGCTGAAGCTCACAGCAACACCCAGCGTGGAGACCAGACATCGAGTCGACAACTCGCTGACTCACCTCCGCGATCTACTCGCCGTGGGGAAGTAGAGCCGCCTCGACCCCGATGCGATTCCGACTCGGACACCCGCCGCTCGCCAGACCGCCGAAATGGAGGCAGTCGTGAAAGCAGTGGCGACGACAGTGACGGAGACAGAGAGAGTGAAGATGACCGAGAAGCCAAGTCCAGTCGGCGGCGCGCATCGTCCATGGACAGCGACGAGTACGAAGAGGATGACAACAACCGAGGTGTCCGCCCAGCGCAACTGTCGAAGCGACCGAGCCTCCTGGTCGCATCAATCAAGGCTGCTTCTCCGTGCACCCCGGCGGCATCGACAGCTGTGGTTGCTCCACAGTCACCAAAGTTCTCCGAGGACGAGGACGAGGCCAGCAGCCCGAAGCGCTTTGGTGCTCCGCGGTCGATTCCCAAGCCAAGACAGGAGCCGATCGACGAAGCGGACGACCCTCAAGAAGAGAGTCCGCGCACGAATGATCAAGATGAAGTCCGCGCCAACCGACCACCCTCGCCCACAGTTGAGCATCGCTCGGACAATGTCGCTGACTTGCCCAAGCGCAACAACTCAGAGTACTTTGACTCGGAAGAGGAGGAGGAGGGAGACGATCAGCGGCATGCAGCGCGACCGATCGTCAAGGAGCCTCCAGCATCGGTGATAGCCCCGAGATCCGAGGTCGCGCGGGACAACAACTTCGTGGACGAGGACTGGGACACCGAGGAGGATATCCGACCGACGAAAGCGAGCGCCAAGCATGTAGGTGGAGCTTGCGCATCAGTTTGTGCATCTTGCCATGGCTGACTCGTGATGCCGTGTGTTTGTTCGCAGACGTCCAAGACTCCAGTGGCGATCGGTGTGGGGAACGTCGCGGCCGACTCCAACTTTGCCACAGAGGACTGGGACGATTGATTGAGATGCAGGGTGCCAGAAGCTTGACAGAGCCAAATGCATTCTGCACTGAAGCTTGTGTTTCCCTCATCGTTCTCATGAGGCAACGAAAGTGTCCTGGCTTCTCGTTCGACAGCAACATGTTGGGCCCTCCTGACACGCTGCCTGCATCCATGCAGTTGCTGGGGAGCGAATAGATGAGGAAGCCATGCCACGCGCAAGTCTTCATTGTTATGCAGTCGACGTGGAGGCAATTCTCCAGTGTGCAGAGCGCCAAGCAGTCCCATAGTCAGCTAGTCGCCCTACAGACGCGAGGAGGTGACCATGCGGTGGTAGCGCTCGGGCGTGAGCGGCTCGTAGGTGCCGGCAGCGCGGTCGAGGCCCCACATGCGGTCTGCGACGTCCGCGGGGTCGGCGCCCTGCTTGCGCAGCTTGGCCTTCTCGTGCTTCATGGTGCCCGTGACGGACATTTCGCTCAGCTGCCGCAGGAAGAGCGGCGCGGCGTACGCCGGCAGCTGCTTCTGCACGAACGCGGCGAACGCGCGCATGTCGAACGCGTCGACGTCGTCGAAGACCATGGCGGCCATGCACGCGCGACCCTCTGTGCCGGGCACGGCCACGCCGTAGACGCAGACGTCCGAGAGCCCGGGGAACTTGGCGAGGGCCTCGGCCACCTCGTTCGTCGACACATTCTCGCCCTTCCAGCGGAACGTGTCGCCCACGCGGTCCACGAAGTGCCAGCAGGCGTTGGCGTCCACCTTGAGCAGGTCGCCCGTGCGGAAGTACGCGTCCCCCTTGGCGAACGCGTCCGTGAGCACCTTCTTGGCGCTCTCTCGCTCGTTGCGGTAGTACCCCTGGAACGCGCGCGTCGTGTCCTTTTGGTTGACGCGGTAGACGAGCTCGCCCGGTTCGTCGATGCCCACGTCCTGCAGGAAGCCGCGCGCATCGCGGACGAGCTCGTCATTCTCCACGTCGTAGCGCACGATGCGCGTACCCGTGACGCGGTTGACGATGAAGCCGCGCTTGCCCAGGTGGCCCTGGTCCTCCGCGCTCGTGCACGGGTTGACCATGCCCAGGATGCCCTCGGTGGACCCGTAGAACTCGTACACGGCCGGGATGCCGAAGCGCGCCTGGAACGGCGCCCACACGTCCGGTCGCAGCCCGTTGCCGAAGGCCGCGCGCACGTGGTTCTGCCGGTCGTTGGCGCGCGGCGGCGCGTTCAGCAAGTAGCGGCACATCTCGCCGATGTACTGCACGACGGTGCAGTCGAAGGCGCGCACTTCGTCCCAGAACTTGGACGTGGAGAAGCGTCTTGAGAGGCACAGCGTGGCGCCCGAGAAGAGCATCATGCCGACCGCTAGGTTGCCGCCCGACGTGTGGTACAGCGGCAGCGCACAGTACACGCGGTCGTGCTTGGACAGCCGCATGGCGTGCCGGAAGGCCAGCGCGCGCAGCATGATGCTGAAGTGGTTGACGCGCGCCGCCTTGGGCAGCCCCGTCGTGCCGCTCGTGTAGATGAGCAGCGCCATGTCGGCGCTGCTCAGCTCGCGGCGCGTGGACGCCGGCGGCGGGTCGGCGCTCACGTCCGCCAGCTGCGCGTCCAGCGACTGCGCGATGCCCGCCACCTCCGTCGGCAGCGGCGGCACGCGCTCGCTGCCTCCACTGCCGTCGGCGTACACGTGGAAGGCCATGCCGGTCAGTCGGTCGGCCACCTCGGCCAGCTTTGGCGCGAGTTCGGCGCCGACGATCAGGTGCGCGGCGCCCGCGAGCTGCGCGCAGTGCACGAGTCCGTCCGCCTGCAGGTGCGTGTTGAGCAGCGCGGCGACGACGCCGACCTTGGAGAGCCCTAGCCAGACGGTGACGAACTCGGGCCGGTTCTCCATGAGCAGCCCGACCGTGTCGCCGCGTCGCAGGCCGAGCGCGAGTGCCCAGTGCGCCACGCGGTTGGCGGCCGCGTCCGCCTGCGCGAACGTCAGCGTGCGGCCCTCGAACTGCATGCAGGGCTTCTGTGGCCAGGCGCGCACGGCGTCCTCGAACACGTCGGGCACGAGCTTGCCGGCGCGCACGAGTCGCTTGGACTGCAGCAGCGCCAGCGCCAGCGTGCCGTAGCGCCGCAGGTCGGACGTCAGCAGCAGCGACCGGTCCACCGCCACACCCGCGGCGGCCGCGCCCGCGAGCGCCAGCAGCTTCTTGGGCGTGCGCGCCCACAGCTGCTCGGCCGCGGCGGGCAGCTCGGCCAGCGACGCCTGCAGCCGCGGCAGCAACTCTTCGCTCATGATGGAGGAGGAGGAAGAGGAAGGTGCCGGAGACGGTGGGAGGAACGCGGTGTAGGCCGCGGCCAGCGCCAGCAGTAGCAGCGGGAGCGCGAGGGGAGGGGCAGAGCCGACGCGTCCTGGGCAGCAGCGCGCGGGATCCGGAGTGGAGGGCGACGCAGGAGCAGCGGCGGCAGGAGATGACATGGACGCCGCCGCGCCGATTACGCAGGTCGGATACTTTGGCGCTGCTGTTTGGAATGGGAGGAGCGGGAGGACAGGTGGGATGGAGGTGGTAAACGAAATCAGACTAACGACCAAGCAGAAATGAGTGTTTCTAGTATCAGAAGGTGTCTAAATTTGTTTAAGCAGGGCCCGGAGCGGACGCGTCCGTTAGGGAGGAGGAGCGGCCGAATAGTGGACCTTACTCCTGCAAAATGCGAAAACTGCAAGTCACTCGCGTGATGCAGTGTCGTCGTGGTTCAACTGAGCCAAAGTATGCAACGACCTGCAGAATTACCGGTTTAACTGGTAATACCGGTAGCAATAATACCGGTTCGAGATGATGTCGATTCTCGAACCGGTATTTGCTGGAACTGCTCTGACCGCATTTGATTGGTTCAAATGATGGATTCTGGGTTCTGCCGACTGAGATTCTCAACAAGGGGGCGGACCAAGTGCTTCACCCCACATGCATCGCATCCGCATGGTGCAGACGGAGGCGTCGAGCGCATTCCTCTCTGCATGAACACACTGCATGGAGCTCGTCCATCTCTTCTAGCTGCCGCATGTTTCAAAACCCCAGGCGATTGTCTGTTCAGTCGGTCATTCTGCTTCGTTGGCACCGCGAGCGACGACAGCATCGAGCGGTGCCACTCTTGCTCCGCCACCGAGCCGGGGCTCATGACAGTGACAGAAATCCACGGCCGCGATTGCAAAGCCTGCGAGCACCAGGCGGTGGGTTGATGGACGCCATCACGGACTCCACCATGGTGTACTCCATCCACTGATGGGAGGAGCTCGCCAGGCTGCACCTTATGGTTCAGATTGAACCCATGATGCGCCATGCACCATGCGCTGGCCGTGGTCATGCCGCCGCGCAATCGACGAGATTATGTCTCTTATATTGAATACTCATTATATAATAATATACTAAATACTACAAAAAGCATCTGAACAACTCGAAATACACACCTTTGAAGACCACTCGAGCGCCATATTTAATACTCTCCTGGTTCTTGACGATCTCCCTCTTTTCCACCAATCAAACCCCTGCCTTGGTTCCCTGCGCCATCCTCGGGTCAAGAACCCATTGATCGCCTCGCCGCCCGCCGCGCTTCTCCGCGCTCCACATCGGCATTGGCGTCGGCATCGCTTGGGCTCTGCTTCTCGTCTCCTCCCCTGTCCTTCCTGGCTCCCTGTGCCCCCCACCCGTCGACTCGCCATGAGCGCTACCGGCTCGCGCAACAGGCGCCGGCCGCGCTCGTCATGGGCCGCGCTCGCGCTCACACTCGCCGCCGTGCCGGGGGCCGACGCATTGGATGGCAGCGCAAGCTCCAGCGCCAGTGTTAGCGTCAGCGACAGCGGAAGCAGCGCGAGCGAGAGTGGAAGCGCAGACAGCGACATCCTGGCGCGCTGCGAGACGCTGGCGCGGGCGGCGGCGGTGGACGCGACGCTGACGGCGCCGGCCGGAGACGCCGTCCCGGCCGAGGTGCTCGAGGCGCTCGGCGCGTACGGCGACGGCAGCTCGGGGACGGACTGGGCGGCGCTGCCCGACGTCATCAAGGTCGCGCTCCTGTGGCAGCACGGATACGTCTACACGGGGCTCGTCGCAGGCGGCAGCTCGGACGCCCCGACAGGAGACGCACTCGTCCAGGTGTACACGGCGTGCCAAGCAGACGGCGAAGACGTCGGCGCGGCAATGGACGCGATCGCCGTCCCCGGCGACGCCTTCGGGTGCTCAGTGAACGACTGCGGGAACTTTGAGCAGTCGGTGAACGACGAGTGCGAGGCCGACGTGGCCGACAGCTTCCAGTGCGCCATCGTCGCGGGAGACGCGTCGATCCCGTCGAGCACCAGCTCGGCCTGGTCGTCCGCGACCTCGACCAGCGCGATCCCATACCCGCAGGCGTATCTTCACGCGGTCTACATCGGAGAGAGCTCGTCCTCCGCGTCCTCCTCGGGGGCGGCAGAAGAGGTCTTCGCCATCCACATGCGCGCCACCGACTCGGGCACCGACTGCTACACCATGGGCGACACCATCATCCCGTGTCGGGTGCTCCACAGGTCAGGCAGCAGCAGCAGCGACACCGCTGCGGCCTCGTCGTTCTGTCGGCCGAGCGTGAACGCGTCTCAAGTCGCAGCCTTCCTCTTGGCGTCCATGTCCACAGCGGAGGTCGACGGCTCGGCCTCGGACGATGGGAGCACGTTGACGCAAGTCACGGGGGCAGACAGCGGCTCCAGCTCGCACTTCGTGCTCGTCATTGGCATCTGCATCGGCTTTTTCCTTGTCGTCGCGCTCGCCTTCTGCTTCTGGCGCTGCCGCCGCCGCCGATCAGGTTCAGACACCGCCAACCAGCTCGAGACGCGGGCGGTCGGGAGCCGGCAGGAGGGGAGACAACAGCGCGGCAGCTCGTGGCGAAACTCGTTGTTCGGGTCGGTCCTTGGCGACCGCGGACGGGGCTCGACGCTGAACCCGAACACGCTTCTCAGGCGTCGCGGGTCGTCCGCACGGAACGCTGGCGGCGGGAAGACCGTCGAGGACTTCTGCGCCGAGTCGGAGGCGCTGGCGGCGTTCATATCCGACCCGAGCACAGTCGCCAAGCGGATCGCGTACGACGACCTCACCTTCCTGCGACTGCTGTCCAAGGGAGCGTTCGGTGAGGTCTGGCTCGGACAGCTCGAGACGCGCCACGTCGCGGTCAAGAAGCTTCTGCCAGAGCGGCAGCACGCCACTCCGCATCTGGAGCAGTTCGCCGCCGAGATTCAGCTCATGGCGGCGCTGGAGCACACGAACATCGTGGCGTTCGTCGGCGTGAGCTGGAACAAGCTGCAGAACCTCAGCGCGGTCGTCGAGTACATGGACGCCGGGGACTTGGACGCCGTGCTCCGCAAGCTGGGGCCCCAGCTCATATGGCGCCGAGAGAAGATCAAGGTGGCCATGGGCATCGCTGAGGGGCTTGTCTACCTGCACTGCCTCCGCCCTGTCGTGGTGCACCGCGACCTCAAGTCCAAGAATGTGCTGCTGACGCGCTCGTGGCACGCCAAGCTGTCGGACTTTGGCGTGAGCAGGCAGACGCACATCAACGAGACCATGACGTCGGGCGTCGGCACGCTGCTGTGGACGGCTCCGGAGATCATCCAGGGCCGCAAGTACTCGGAGAAGGCCGACGTGTACTCGCTCGGCGTCGTGCTGTCCGAGCTCGACACGTGTCTGCCGCCGTTCGCGCACGTGACGGGCACCGCGGACACCGGGAACGCCGGCGAGCGGCTGCCGGGCATGCAGATCGCGCAGCTCGTCAAGCTCGGCAAGGCACGCGTGGGCTTCCGCGACGACTGCCCTCCGGCGCTGCGCGAGCTGGCGCTCGAGTGCACGCACCTGGACCCGGACCGTCGCCCGAGCGCCATGCAGGTCGCCTTCACGCTCAAGAGCATCATCGCGCCGGCGCTCAAGAAGACGCTCGGGGACGGCGACGACGCCCCGCGGAGGACGAGCGCCGGCGTCATCGCCGTATGAGACCACCGCGTCGCCGTCCATGGATATAATAGCGAGCATCTCGGCGCGCTGCGCTATGCTGCTGGTATGTGTGCTCCGACTTGACTTGTTGTCGCTAACGTGCTGTTGCGGCTGTGATAGGCGGTGCCACACGCCCAGTCGGAGATGCAGCGACGCCCGAAGGAGTTCGTGGAGCGCTACCCGCCCACGCTTCCCGGCGGCAATGGTCCACGCCTCGACAAAGTTTGGCTGGGCCGCCACCACCTGGGCCACGGACAAAATGACGACGCTGCAGGCGCAATCGCTGCTGGAGGTCGTCCTGGCGCTCAATTTGACGGCGGTCGCGCGGGTCGTGTTGACCCGGAAGGCGACTGATCCGGCGGGGAACGAGCTGGTGACAAATGCGGTCGACGATGTCGAGGTCGCAGTCGCGTCAGTGATAGCGACCGCGAGCGTTGGTTTGACTTGGCTCCCGAGCGAGATGCAAACGTCCTAGATACGAACTAGCTGTTGGTGGCTGTAAGTGCTGACGTCAGAGACTGTGAAGCGCGAGATGGCCGGTCAGTGCCTGATCGAGGTCGCCACGAGGGCGATCTAGGCGGTTCTAATGCGGCTTGGTCGACAGGGTGACGCCTTCGACCAGGCTGATCGGCGGTATCACGTCTCGCCTTCACAGGGCACTTATCTCCTCCTCATGCTCCTCCGCCACCTCCCCGACCGACCACGTCTCTCGTCAGCAGTATAACCACCACCACCGAGTCGTACGTGACCAATGATCCCCCAAACCGACGTCTCCGAGTGCACGCATCTGGACGCGGACCTACGCCCGAGATCACCTTGACGCTCACGATCATTACTGTCTGAACCCACAACATCGCCATCCATGCATATAATACCAAGCATGTCGGACTGGTTTGAATGTTGAATTGCGGCAAGAGTATGCAGGTTTACTGTCATCAGGAGAAAGACGTTCAAGGACAACTTGAAGTAACTCAGGACGTCACGCGAAACAGACAGAGACGAGGCAGCTTCAGTCAACTGGAACATATGGTTCTGCCGAAGACTGCCGTCCAAGTCTTCGTTGCATGAAGCTATGCATGCATGCTGCGGGGCAATCCACACCGACAACGACTATGAAAAAGGGGACATGTTATAACCCACGTACTCGACGCCCGCCACTCGCCGGGGCGTCGCTCTCTCCTACCTATCCATTCGTCAGCCGCAAGCGCGGCCACCACCACCTCCTCTTCCCCCCTCCACAAACTAAGAGAGAGGAAGAGCAAGAAGACGGCGGTCGTCCCCGGCCCAACCACGCACTCACACGCAACACGAAACCGCCGCTGGAGTTGGACGCTCTCCTCTTATCCCCGCGGGGTCGCGCTCGACATGACCATGGCCATGACCACGGCCAAGTTTATACTTGCGCTCAGTATGCGTTGGGCTGCGCGGGCGCCTGGATGACATGAGCGCCGTCGCCAATGCCCGTGATGAAGCTCTCGGGCTTGGGCAGCTCGCGGCCGAAGCGCGCAGTCGGGTAGCCCTCGCCGAGCTTGACCAGAAGCGCCGGCGCGTGCTCGCGGCGCACGAGCGCGACGATGCAGCCGCCAAAGCCGCCGCCCGTCATGCGCGCGCCGAAGACGCCCGGGAAGGCGCGCGCGACCTCGACCAGGTAGTCGAGCTCGGGCGTCGACACCTCGTAGTCCTTGGCGAGCGACTCGTGGCTCGCGAACATGAGCTGCCCGGCCTCGGCGTACTCCTTGGCTTCGACGCGCTGCACGCACTCGACCGTGCGCTCATCCTCGGTGATGACGTGGCGCGCGCGGCGATACACGAGCTCCGAGAGCTGCGCCTTGACCTCGTCCAGCTGCGCCATGGTCGCGTCGCGCAGGTGCGTGATGGCCGGGTACTTGGTCTGCAGCGCCGCCACAGCCGCGTGGCACTGCTCCACGCGCTCCTTGTACTCGCCGCCGCTCAGCTCGTGCTTGACGTTCGAGTTGGACACGACGATCACGATGTTGGGGTCCGTGAACGCCACCGGCGTCGGCTCGCGCGTGCGGCAGTCGATCAGCAGCGCGCAGTCCTTCTGTCCGCACGATGAGATGAACTGGTCCATGATGCCGCACGGCACGTTGCAGTACTCGTGCTCGGCCTGCTGGCACAGCAGCGCCTTCTGCACCTTGGACACGCCCGAGATGCCGAACGTCGCCTCGAGGAACGTCGCGAACGACACCTCAATCGCGGCCGAGCTGCTCAGCCCGCTGCCGAACGGCACGCGGCTCACGATCGCCACGTGCACGGGGAACGCCGCCGCCTTGGTGTGCTTGAGGTACGTCGCCGTCACACCCTTGACGTAGTTGCCCCACGACGGCTGGTCCGCCGGCAGTTGCTCCGTGTTGTCGGCGGGGAACTCGAGCAGCTGGGTCTTGAAGCTCGCGGACGCGACCTTGCTGACCGTCTCGCCCGCGGGCGCCTTGACGCCGACGATGGCCGTCAGCTTCTCGAGAGCCAGCGGCAGCACGAACCCGTCATTGTAGTCCGTGTGCTCGCCGATGAGGTTCACGCGGCCGGGCGCGACCGTGATGGTGAGCGCCGAGCGCGGCACGTCCGCGTGCTGCTTGAAGCTCTCGTAGAAGAGCGTGATGGCCTCCTCGACGACCTCGTCGAACGTGGTGGGCTGGCTAGACATGGCGATCTGCAGGGTGGGGGCTGGAGATGGCTGGGGAGTTTGCTTGTGTAGGAGCTTGTCAATTGTGCAATGACTCTCGAGCCCAGCCTGGTGCTTCGAAGCTTCGAAGCCTCTTTTGGCCGGTGGGATGCCCTCCCTCGCGGGTGAGGCGCCACGGCGCATGGCCGCTGCAAAGCAGCGAACGTTGCACCTCTGGCAACAGGCAGAGCCAATGCCAACGCAGTGCAGAGTGGGTCCTGCCTGATCCCCGCATCAATCCAGCAGCCGATGGCTCTCAACGCTCGCGTCGACGTCGGCGGGGCTTCTTTGTCGAGAGGAGACGTCACTCCGTGAGCTCCTTGCGGCGCAAAATCTCTCTAGACGACCAGGGTGAAGATGGTTCTCCCTCTACAAGAGCAATTGACCTGCGAGAAATGATGCACTATGCGCCGAACTTCAAGTTGCGTCGCTTGATTACAATGCGTGTCATGCGACTCGGCATACTTTGTCCAAGTCATTTGCTCGCATCCTGACAGTCGCGCCGCGGCATACGAAACGCGAGAGCGACGAAGAGTGGCATCGAGGGCGATGTGAGTGGGTGTGGCGCTCGCATACATAGTGAACGCCAGCTTGGTGCGGTCGAGAGCGACTCCTTTGCATCAGCAGGCTTGAACTTTGGCGGCAGGCGCCACACCACCGCGCGATTGCCTGGTCCAGCGTCAAGAACGGGCCAGTCGCATACAGGAGCGAAGGGCGTCTTCGAGCGAGCAGCGAGGACCGACGCCGTGAAACTGAAGATTACAAGAGACGACGGTGAAGGTTATCGTCACGCGTAGATATCTGCTGTAGATGAACCAGGAGCCGCTCCTCGAGCTGGCAAATGGCCGCGCGCGCGCGCGGTGGCTGCCGAAGGCATTGACAGCACGAAACCAATGCGCGCAAGGCATCAACCGATTGGTGATGCAGAACTATCGATTGCCAGAGGTTGTTCCGGCTCAATCCTCTGAGAACGGATACAGTGTTTATGCTGACACGTTTTCTGCTCGCTTCGACCCGAAATGAATGCGACTCGCGCACTCCACCCGCCCCTTGCGGGGGAAACAATCCACTGGGTCCTTTGCTCGCGACGCCTTTGATTCGCACGGCGACAGCGATTTGGCGCTGGTATCGAGCGCGCCACTTCGACGCCTCATCGACCCGAGCCATTGCGAGGCTCAGTCACTTGCAGCTCTGGCGACGGCACCTTGACAACGCCAGTTGCAGTTGAGCTGTCGGCGGTGCAAGCGCACGCACGCCGAGGAATCCACTCGCGTCCTTCAGTTCTGAAGTTCATGCGTTGCTCGCTGCTTGGGATCGGCCCACGCCTCACCCTGGCAGCTTCAGAAATCGAGCAGCCGGTCCACTGTCGCGCGGCGGCCGGCTCCCGCCCGTGTCTTTGGGCTCTTGAAGGCCTTCCCGACCGACCGCAGCGCCAAGTGCAGACGCCATTCAGACGCCAATTGAGACTTGAAGTGACTCGACCGGCCGCAACATCACGCGGCGTGATGACGCGCCGTCACATTCGGCAGGTTCAACTTGAGCGGCCGAAGGTGCCACACCGTGCCACACCAGTATTAGTTTTTACCGTATTTCGCGTTGTTATATATTATCGAGTGTAACAGGTTTGTATTATACTTTGAAAAATATGTTTTATGAAAAGATCAAGTGACAGAAATTGCTGAAGGTCTTTTTTTTACTTACGAGAACCAGATCTTTGGAATGTTCCGAGAATATTGATACCTACTTATAAATACAGACAGGTTTTAGACATAAACGCCGCGTTTCTACGTGTGTGGTCCACATACTGCCACATTAATCACCGTATTCGTACTTACACGAGGGAAATTTACGGTTGGTCATATTATTAATCTTGAAGTTACTCTTGAGTATTCAGTTGACAAGGGTATAAAAACACAGATTTTGATACTTCTATTTCATTGGATACAAATGAATTTTAATTCATTTTCAACCAATGAAACTGCTTCAACAGATTCAAACGCCAAGTCCTCCCGCCAAACAAGGCCAATGATGCTCGCCATGGGCGTTGGCGCCGCGGTCTGCGTGCTCCTAACGGCGGCGGCCGGCCTCCGCGCGCTGCTCCTGTTGGTCTCAGTCGCTGCTTCAGTGGTGGCGGCGGCGAGGGCGGCTCCGCGGCCGTCTTTGGCGTGGCCGCGGCCGTTCGCACTGATCCGCGCGCTCGTCCGCCGCTGGCTCGAGATCTTCGGCGCGGCGGTCGTCTCCAACGCGTCGGCGGCTGCGGCGATCAACTGGCTGGCCGCGGCGCTGGGCACGGGCGTGGGCCGCGTCTTGTGCTGGCAGCATGGCGTCTCGCTCGAGCCGCTCGAGCTGTACGACCTCGAGCACGTGTGGCTCAAGCCGAGAGGACGAGGGGAAGGAGTAGATGGCCGGGATGCCGCCACGCGCGTGGTGCTGCTGTACTTCCACGGAGGCGGCTACGCGCTGCTGAGCCCGCACATGTACATCCCGATGGCGTGCGAGCTGCGCGCGGCCGTCCAGCGAGAGCTCGATGCGCTGCCGGCGACAGATACCGGCACGTTCCGCGTCGAAGTCCTGTTGACCAACTACCGCAAGACGCCGACGCACCGATACCCCGCGGCCGCCGAAGATGCGACGGCCGTGTACAAGTTCCTCGTGGACGTGGAGCGCGTGCCTGCAGACTGCATCGTCGTGGCAGGAGACAGCGCCGGCGCAGGGCTCGCCGTGTCGACGATGCTGCGCACCAAGTGGCAGAAGACGCACGCGCTGCCCCGAGCGGCGCTGCTACTCTGTCCATTCGTCGACCTGTCGGACGCCAAGGAAACGCGCGGGCTGATGGATGCCGAGTGCGACCGGCGAGCGCCGTTCTGCATCTTGTCAACCAAGTTCGTGCGCGCTGCGGGGAAAGCATACTCGCCAGTCCACAGCGTCAAGAGGGAGGAGTTCGACGCGTCGTCCGTGCATTGCGACCTCAATGGACTGCCGCCAGCTATCGTCCAGGTCGGATCGCTCGACTTGTTGCTGCCGCAGTCTCATACACTGGTTCAGCGCGCGCCTAGCACCTGGAAGCTGGACGAGCACGCGCTCATGCCGCACGCTTTCATGGTCTTCCCATCGCTGATGCTGCCGCACGTGGAAGTCTCCCACCGCCGGCTCGCTCGCTTTGTCGCCGCGCAGTTCTCCTCCACATCAACACCAAGGCAGTGACAAGGAGTTCCGAAGGCGTTGATGCGATGCAAAGTAACGAATACAACCCTTTGTCCAGTAATGGAAGCCAAATATAGCTCGCCATTGAACAAACGCCATTCTTCAGCAGTGACTGCATCCAAGCAACATCGGAACAACACGTCGCGAGCACAATGCGAGTCTATCCGAGCGAGCAGAAGCAGTCACTGGCAACCACGCGCAGAGTACCGTGGCGATACATCATGAGTGGGCTCTACCACTGGGGCACCTGGCTCTTCATCTGCAACATGGTGCTCTCGCAGTTCCTGTGTATCGTGTGGGATTCCACGACATCAACCGAGACTATCCAATATGGAGAAGACCCGCGGAAAGGCATCACTCAGATCATGGGGACCAACGATATGCCGTACACGGACCGATCTGTCGCCTGTGTACTCCGAGGTGCGGGGTATACACCCCTGCTGGTGTCGCAGGCGCTTTTGTCCAGTGAAACGACACGCATTGGACCCGCAAGCGACTTCAAGGTCGGGTACAGAGTCGTTGACCGCCATACTGATGATATCCAGTTCGACAAGAGCACCAAGTCGGCGTACCACGGAGTCTGCCAGCTAGTTGAACGCACACTCGACAACATGATGGACGCCTGCACCGCGCTCGGCTACTCGGGCTTGACTCGCGACTTTCTTCGTGTGACGCTCCAGGACGACGTCTTTGCCATCCGCAACGCGCTTCCCATTCTGA
Organism: Phytopythium delawarense; assembly: GCA_023338175.1. Lineage (NCBI taxonomy): Eukaryota > Oomycota > Peronosporomycetes > Pythiales > Pythiaceae > Phytopythium > Phytopythium delawarense. The sequence goes on from JAADYF010000391.1 coordinate 21,225, forward strand.
TCATGCCCTACTTCGACAATGCCTTGGATGCGAGACACGCAATCCCCACCACTGACGGCGACGCCTGTGTGTTTCGCTTGGAGGGTGCCTTTGTCAAACCAACGAGCTCGGAGGCCATCATGCTCGGTGTCAACCGGACAGTTCGACATGAGCGTGTAGCCAAGTGGCTCGGACGACCTGGTGGAGTGTGGCGCTATGGCTGGTACGAAGATGCAGAGGGCGGCAAGTGGGGAGGCGAGCTGATGAGCACAAACTTGGCATCCAAGTACAAAATTACCCGTCGTCTATTCGATCTCATCACTGGAGAAGAAGTCGAGTGCGTGGGAACGTCACGGTGCGCCGCAAGAGTCTCATTAGCGACAACATGGGGGCAGAAGATTGAAATCGTTGACAAGTACACCGATATCGAGACGGTTTACATCGCCAACGCATCCCAGTGCGGTCTGTTCCTGTTCCAGAGCAATCGCAATCGCGTCGTGATCGCCAAATATGGCTGGGAGACCTTGCTATCAAACACGGCTGTAGCTTTGCTGCTCGTTCGCTGGATGCTCGCCATGCTGGCGCTTCACCACGGGCAGTACCGACGCGAAACCAAGACGTGGACTGGTGGCATTGGGTGTCTTGCCGGCACTCGCACCTTTAAAACGCTGATGTTCGCCGTGCTCCCGAGACTCAGGTGGATCATGTGCGTGTTCTGGACGATCGGGTGCAACTTTGAAGGTCAGCAGATCGGGTTATCAGAGGCCTGGTTCACCATGTACCCAGGGATCGTCGAGTTCATGCTGACATACTACAGCTTGCTGAACATTGCGGCCAAAATCACGCGTCGCCGCATCTCCGACGCGCTGTTCGCCCCGACTGTTGTTGTGCTGTGCATGACGCACTACTTCCGCGTCGAAATCGCAAGTAGCGGTTGGCTGGATGGAGTTGATACCCGCATCTCGACCGTGGTGTTCTCCGATGAAGCTGATCGGCTGCAGATTTCAGACTTCTTCACATCCGACATCGCTATGCGTCTGAACGGGAATATCCGCGAGCTTGTCTACTGGAAGCTCGCTCTACTCGGCGTCAACATGCTTCCGCTTCTCCTAGCAAGCTCACTACCCTCCAATAAGCCGCGCAATGACACCAATGGCTGCATCAACTCGATCGAAGCGGCGATAGCAATTCGAAAAAGGAACATCGGAGGCCTAGGTATGGCACACTCGGACAAACGTTTGTGCACGAGTTCATTGTGGAGAACTGCTCCGGTACGAGAAAATGTCGGCATAAGAGGAGACGAGGACTTTGGCTCAGCTCGTGCAGGACTCACGGCATCACACAATACCCCGTCACCGACAATCGCCATGCTCCCAAGCTTCGAAATGAGGGACCAAGTGATCTCTCGTGATTCGTCCTTCGAAGGTTGCGAGCTCGTTCGACTCGGATACATCGTGTATGGCGGGAAATACCTGCTCGAGTTCGATGACTGGGACATCATCTCCTCGCTCGCTCTGCTTCGGTCGTTCTTTCATCTCTGGAACCACCGCGTTGTGGTTTGGACTCTCGA